>CM052093.1:4843679-4881632 GCA_028453745.1 Agapostemon virescens | reverse complement strand
TAGTATATACATATAGTATATACTTTTTTAGATTGGCGCAAACGTCTTTATTTTTCTTGAGCAAATAGATGTAATGATTTACTAAATGAAATGCGAAGAGAATTTTTAAAAAGTTTCAATTGATATGAATTACGTGACAAATAAAACAGGAACAATTGTAAGTCGTAACAACAATTGTACTACATATGTTTTTGTTTTGTAAATAATAAGCAGAATTGATCCAATAAACGAATGGTTCAAGATAATTTCGGATCTCAATTTATTTATAGTTTTTTGTATATATTTTAAAAATGAACAACGGGTGCATGTATAGGAAAAAATGGTTCAGAATGTTGACATTCACGATATATATCAAGGTCAAGGGTAATGGGTCTTCTTTGGTCAACGTTTACCATTTTTAACTGTAAAAATTACTGAAATATGCAGTACAGTGAAACTCTATTTATATTTGTAATGCTTGTATCATAAAACAATCTAAAAATAACATCATTGTATAACAAGAGTTTAGTTAGTCATTTAATTGACTATCAAATAAAATGTTATCAATTAGTAGGTGTGGAAGGTTTTATGAAGTGTTTCAATTGATAACCAGCGTTTGTTAATTTCGTTTCGCGACTTCGTCGATAATTTTCGATATACATTTTCAATTTTACTGATGGATTATTGGCAAAACTGTTCTACTTCGAAGTTAGTCGACCATGAAAGGTTCCGTGCATTTTAAATGGGTCATTCCGCGCCAAATCGATCACTTGTTGCTGTCGACGTTGACGTTTTCGTTTAAAATATAATATACGTTGAGTTAGGTAATTTCTTTTCATTTTAATTTGAAAGCTTTCACTTGGAGTAACATACTGGTCACGTTATTGATAATTGAAAAATTAATTACACAATATGGCAGACTTTAATCAAATTTCCAGTTTTTTATTTTCTCTTTGCAGGAATTTTTATATTGAAAGAAAACCGAGGTGCTCGATAACTAGACTGGCCTCTTGCAACGCATATTGCCTTTAATTAATTTACGAAAGGATTTTATTAATTAGTTTGTACATCTTTGTAAAAGGGAATAAAACTATGTTAATTACTTAACTAAAATTTAATTTAATTTGTTATATTTTCTCCTCGAGATACAACATAATTAATTGCAAGTACCTACATTCTTCATTGTTCTACACTTCATAGTTTCGATTAGAACGAACACAATAATGTGTGATGTATTATTGTAACTTCGAGCTGTAATTTCTAAATTTAACATTGATCAAATGCAAACATAAATAAAAATTGTGAAACTTGTTATTAGACTACATATCATTGCATAAAATAAAAATGATCTAAGATAACTGTAAGCAATAGAAGTAAAAAAAAATATATCTTCTCCTTCCACCATCTTAATACATAATTCTTCTAATCTTCTTTCAGTCTTGTGTTTTGCCTATCACTCAATTTTTGTCATAAATGCATGAAATTCATAATTTACTCATTACTATTGTGGTTCGTTACGTAGTTTGTAGCCACACAGCCTGCGCATGCAATATTTCATAGAAAAAGTACAAAGGAATTAATTCTTTAACAATACACAACAGCATAACATTGTTTCGGGGCTGTTGAAACGGTTTAAAAACATTAATAATAAATCACGAATCGATAAGTTCAAAATCACCGTGTGAAATAATTTATAGTTCGAAATGATTGAAATCATATGATAAAATTGAAGCTACTTAAACCTACCAAAGCCGGTCGAATGACCGCTCTCAGATGTTTTTATTTTACAATGATTAATATTGTAAAATTGTCTTCAAAGAAAACGATTCGATAAATTTCTTTATTCAATAAAATAATAACGATAAAAATCGCACGAATTTTAGGCCAATTAAATCTTGTCGCTTTTATGAGACGTTACACGATGAGACGATTTTAATGCTCGGCAGGTGTGGTGTTAAATCTATTTAATCTAAGGTATAATAAGACCCCTACGTTTTTACACGTTTACTTTACGGCAGATGAACAACTGTAAGCCGATGCACGCTGCGAAAACATTGGCAGAGCAAATATTGGTTTAAATTTACAGAGGTTGTTTCATCAACACAATTACTTAGTGAAGATGTTTGAAACATCCTTGGTAGGAATGCTGGGTGGTGAAAATAAGGTTGTTGTTCGAGCATATGGAAACCGTCGGCATAAGATCGTATTTCATAGTGTACACGATCACGATATTTAATTTGCTCCTTAGCTACTACCACGGCATCGAGAACAACCATAAATGGCACTTTCGTAAGCGAATATAGCAACGACAGATATTTTCACATATTATCCAGTAAACTAATCCTTCCATCCAATCCTTTTCACATCTCAAAATGGATCGAATCATGTGAAACAATTTTTAGATAATTATTCGTTTTGAAAGGACGCACTTAAGAAGAGGCCGCCAAAAGAAATACCAGAACTACCAGGCGAGTCGAAACGACTGATTACTAATCATTTCTTTTATTTCTTATTGAAATTATAAGAATATTTGTATGAAAACTTTGCAATGGTACTCCATTTGTTGAAGCACACCGTCAACCCCTTGCCATACCATAACGAGTTATAACGAACTTTCTTTTCAGACGAAATCAAATTTTATCCTTTCGTAATCGATATTTAAATATCAAATTAAATGTAGCAGTATGAAAGATGTAATTTGCCTGTTCTCTTCCGTAACATTTTTAACGATGAAGAAGTTATAATGGTTTTAGTTAGAAAGAAAATGGTGTTGCAAGGGGTTAACATAAAAATTGTAAGAAATCTAAATAATCTAGAAAGAATTCATCCACTAATCGTCTTTTTCGCTCGTCTCGAGAACAAGAGCGATCGTAAATGACAATGAATGCGATTTTCTCAATATTATAAAGCAATGTATATTATTAGGTCAATCGGAAAGTTCTGTCCATCTAGCGTCGAGTAGCCGTAGCTCGAACTGTGGGTAACTATAACCTCTAAAGTAAGGCTAACTTTTTAGTTTGAACATCTGTTAATAAAACTCAGTACATAACAATTTACGCTTGCATCAATAACTTCGTTTTTTTCTACATTGAAGATGTCGGAATTTGAGCCGAATAAGCGTCATTTGCGCGAAGTGTTAGTCTTTTGTTTCAATTGGAAGAAAACGGCAGCTGAAGCTCATCGAATGATTGTAGACGTTTATGGCGATAATGCTGTTTCCGATGAAACATGTAGAGAGTGGTTTCGACGTTTTAAAAATGATGATTTCTCTTTGGAGGACAAAGAACGTTCTGGACGACCACGAGTATTCGAAGACGAAGAATTGCAGACATTGGTGGATGAAGATCCATGTCAAACGCAAAAACAAATTGCAGAAGCGTTAAATTGTGCTCAATCTGTCATTTCCGACCGTTTAAAAGCCTTAGGGAAGGTGTACAAGGAAGGAAAGTGGGTCCCACATGAACTCAAGCCAAGAGACATTGAAAGGCGGAAAACCATCTGCGAAATTTTGTTTGCTAGGCAACAAAGAAAGGGGTTTCTCCATCGTCTCATCACTGGAGATGAAAAATGGATTTATTTTGACAATCCTAAACGTCGAAAAACCATTTGTGATCCTGGCCAACCCTCAACATCGACGCCAAAGCGGAATATCCACGGAAAAAAGGCTTTACTCTGCATTTGGTGGGATCAGGAAGGTGTGGTATACTATGAACTGCTAAAAACTGGTCAAACAGTCACAGGAGATCTCTACCGACAACAAATTATCCGTTTGAGTCGAGCATTGCTCGAAAAACGACCACAATATGAAACGAGACAGCGTAAGGTGATTTTGCTGCATGACAATGGCACACGCACTTGCTGAAGAACGATTTAATTCGTACGAAGATCTCGAAAAATGGATCTCCGCCTGGATAACCTCCAAAGATGAATCATTCTTTCGACGCGGAATTCGCTTGCTGCCCGAAAGATGGGAAAAAGTCATCGCTAACGATGGACAATATTTTGATTAACGTACTTTTTCATTTTCTTTCATGAATAAAGCTTTACTTTTTGTAAAAAAACGGACGGAACTTTCCGATTTACCTAATACTTTAACTGGATGCTCGGCGATTCTAGCGTTAAAACAACCTTGAACGGAATGCTGGCTGGTGAAAACAAGGTTGTCGTTCGAGCATATAAAAACCGTCGGCATGAGATCGTATTTCATACAGCGTTCACGATCACGATATGTAATTTGCTTTTGAGCTACCACGTTACCGAGAGCATCCATAAACGACCGTTTCGTAAGCGAACACAACGGTTGTAGGTTTCGTGACAGCTTCCAGAAAAACGTGTCCCGATAGTTTACCGGTGAAACGGTTTTCTTGCTTGATCATAAAACCAGGCAGCAACTCGTTCACCGAATAAGGTCCTCCTATCACGACGGAATCGGCTGACTATTAATTTCTACGGACAACCGGGGAGTCAACAACACTTAACCCCGGTGTTGGCTCTTGTCAACGTTGCTAAACGACTGCGACAAGCACGACAATAATTTCGCAAGGAAATACATCACGATTCCAATTATCGGCCGACGCGAAGCCGCCGTCGGGGAGAGGGGGAATTAATCCGCGAAATTCCCGCGATAATTCAGAACCGCGAAAAGAAAACCGGAGAAATGCATAAATCTGGAAATCAATTTGGACAACCGGAAAACGATTCGTCCGCGGCTACGCTCGCCGCGAAGATAGATCGCTGTGAATGAGTCCGCCGCGTGTGGGTACCCGTGAATGAAATTATACACTCCTACAAGATCCACGTCGCAATTTGCGGTAATTGCAATTTACGAGGAAATCCAGAGTGAGCGGATTATGCGTCACGGTGAAATCTGGAACAGCGAACACGAGGATGAAAAAGCGATACGTTCGGATACCGCTTGTTTGTTTTCTCAGCAGATTCGTGAAAATTACTTCACCTATCATTTCGAAACGCTTATTGTTCGACGTCGTGCTCGGTCGGCTCGGTCGGCTTTTTTTCGTTAACTTTCAAACTGGGTGAATGAACTCGCCAACCAATCGGTGTACTAAGTAGTCGTACGCCGTTTAACCTCTTAGGCACGGCTGAATTTTGCGCGGGGCTGTTTCTACGGCAGAGTTCAACGCGAATTACGTGTAAATGATACGGCACTGCAATGTGTGACGGATAATGCTGTTCTCTACACGAGTACATTGGAATAAAGCGTTTGATCATAAAATTATAATTTTTCAAGATATGATACACTTATGTTCTTACCATTAACTGTTTTATTACCAGTGTAGCAATTAAGAATATTTTTTTTTAGTTAAAAAGAGCTGTATGCGAAGAAGTTACAATGACTTATTCGTAGCACAACGTTGACAAAACTGTTCGGAAGACAGCCTGGACCGTTACAGTTGATATTCTTAAAAATTGAATATTTTCTTTTGTCTTCGGCTAGTATCGTTTGCGCGAAGCTGGTTTTAAAAAAAAAAATTAAAAAATGTTGAAGTGTTGCCACTTTAATAGAAAAATTTGCAATCGTTGGCATTCGTTGGGTAGCAAAACTGTTAAAAGACGCACCATATTGTTAATTTCACTAATGCCTTTTGGAGTATATATTTAAGAATTATATTAATCCTTAAATTTGTATAAATCCTTAATATTATATAAATTTAACCCTTTGCACTCGAGACCTTTTTTGCACGGACGAACCAGCAACTCTAGACGTGTCAGAGCATTTTTGGTGAATTTCTTACCTTTAACTTAAAATGATTACACATACAAATTAATGTATAAAATTTTTATATTTTAACATTTTACGTATCTTTACACCTTTAGGAAGATAATTTCTTAAATATTAATCTTTGTAATTTTCCTTTGTATGATATTTAACATTTTAATGGCCCGTCCAAGAACCTCAAAAATTTCACAAAATCAAAGTAATTTATTTGATGAAGCAACAATTGAAAATTTAAAATGTATTACACATAGTTATCTTTCAACCTTCTCGTAATCCCAGATTACCAACTAAATTTAGTGCAACGATTATATTGATGTGCAAATTTATTTTCAAACATGGACAAATTATTCTGTCACCCATATACGGGTGACATGGCAGTCAAAGTGTTAATGTAACAATTGTCAAGATGCATGCCGGATTTGTTGAGACAAGTATTACAATAATATGTTGTTTGATGTCTTTTAGGTTTATTTCTTTGAGAGCAGACTCTGCAATCGTTCCTAACTCCTGTTACAATATTATGCAGTCAATATACTTTACATTCAGGCGGATGTCTTCGAAATTGGAGGTTGAAGTTGAAGCTCGGTCACGTGTTTGTCGAAAATCTCCAATCAGTTCGTTAACTAAGTTTTTCACATACAGTAGGTGACTAAGCAGCTGTTATCTTCTCTACTGTTGAGTGGTTTTATAAAGAGTATAAGAATTTATTATAATAAAGTATATACATAATATTAAAGTAATTTGTATAAAATTACTAGGCCAAAAAAAACAATTTACGCCACCATTTCAAAGATATTTTCAGGAAACAGTACGTTGAGGCATACTGATCTGCACAATCGACACCGCTCATATATTACATATAATTTATACAATATTAGGCTTTTTGACGGTAACTTCAATACCATCTCGTAAAGTTCTTTTTACAGGAGTCATTCCTGCATAATTCCAATTGGTCAGGCATGTGACAACCCTCTTGTCTTTCCATGTTAAAACTAAGATATTTCCTTTGCGATATGTTACTGTAGATTTCTCGCGAAATTTTGCTTCTTTTATTTGATTTGGCAGATACTTCCTATTTGTTAAGACTATACATAAATGGTCTTATTCACACGGCGCTTGTCTATCTAAAAACGCCATAAGAAACGTTTAAGGCGAGATAAGTTTCTGGTGAGCGAAAGTCACCTCTCGAGTTGCGGCATCGAATAATGTGGTGAGTGAGAGTCACCTCTCGAGTGCAAAGGGTTAATAATACAATTAAGTATGGTACGTCTTAAAACACGGTACATGACGAAAGCCACTATGATGGCGCGTCGTACAGAAAGATGACATCCGCGAAAGCCACTATAGTGCCTAAGAGGTTAACACTAGAACTACCAAACCAGTCATTTTGTCTGGTCCCTAGTTTTTTCTTTTGCAATTATCGAAGTTATAAAAACGTTTTCATCAGAAATTTTCGGATGTACTTCTTTAATGACGTACACGTGACAATAAGAATTGTATGAAGTTTTAATAGATGCAGTCTCGTTATTATTACAAAGAAATGTATATCGTTGGATTTATTGTTCGGTCGTTCTAGTGTTAAAGATGAAAAATTAAAATGGTTAAAGACGTCTCGATTTAGGAATTAAAATTGCTCGGAGTGCGAATTCCTTTGCTTCGCACTGCGCAAGTTACATTCTGGTCTTCTGGAATGTATACATCGGGACTGCAATACAGAACTTTTCGATCCAATTGTATGCGAATTGTCTTTCTTCTCACTTGACACGAAATAGAGAGTGAGATGTGGATACACGACGGAATTGTGATCCATTTCAGAGCTTTGAAACTGCATTTTAGATTGCGGAGTTGCTATGCGCTTCCATGTAGAACGTATATACGTTTATACGTACATATGTACGTACATACGCGTACCAAAAACTGAAATCTCGGTCAGTGAATTCGTCATTGGCCGACTTTAAGCACTGATGTAGTTCGAAAGACGATCGATAAACACTGCATACATTATTCCGAATATCATACTTATATTGGATCACGTCTGATATTTATACGTAGAATAGTAAGAACGTTGTTTTTGAAAAGCCAGTATTAAAAAGTAAGATTCCTTCAACGAATAAGCACAATTGTTCATAAGTTGTGTAACAAATAATTTAATTGCAGCACAAATTCCTGAAGCGATACATGCCGAGCCATGAAACGTATCTCTAAACAAATTCAACGCGTGAGAAAAGATATAAGAATAGATATAAGAAAGATAAAAGATTATAAGAATCTTATAAGAAAATTACATATAAAATCTTATAAGATAATGTACAAAATTTTAACCCTTCCCCTACGATTTATTTTACGATTACACTACTTAAAATTTCTTTATAGTTATTTGCTGAAAGAAAAATTTATGATTATTGCACCACGTTTAAAATAAACGATTTACATTTAAAAGAAATTAATAGTATACATATTTATCAGACTCTGTGCAAAATCTATACCAAAATTCCGGCGCGATGTTGTAAGGCAAGGAGTTAATACTCGGTAGATTTATGTTAAGAGCGTCGAATATTATTGCGAGCGACCGCGTATGTACACAATTTTGGACAACGAACAATCCCGGGTATTTTCTCTAAAATTATTTCTCCTTGTCTGTTCGCTATCGTCGTTGGTTATTCCATCGCAGACTATATTTCGTCGAGTGCAAGACGGAACAAATGGTAACGAAACGTCGGTTGGAGTCGCGAAGATGGGATCCGGAAAAACGTGTTCTCCTAGGGCGCACGTTGCGGCAAGTAGACGGGACTGAAACAATAGAATTACCAGTGACACGACCTCTGAATTAATGTCTCATCGACGGAGACACGGCTGCAGCACAGAAACCTCCCCGGTCCGACAGGTCCAGGATCAGAAATAGCGGAAATTCAATTACTCGGTGTACCGTGTATCGAGCATCAAGCTCGTCGCGCTCCTCTAACGACTATTACGCGGTGTTCCTGATTCTTCATTGATTACCTGGGCAAGTTCGTACGTACGACGACACCGAGATAGGCCCACCAATGCTACCGCCACGAGTACCCACCTGAGCCGGTTCAGGAGCGCAACACGTGGCGAGTAGGTACATGACGTTCCAATCATTCCTGCCAGGCTTTCCTATGCTGTCCTGCTACACATATGGGGTTACACTGAAATCACCGTCAAGGGCTTCACCAACTCGACACCACCAGGAGAACTGTTCGTTGCGTCAAGTCCTTGAATGCTGTTGCGGTCTGTGATGGATTTTTCAATCCGTCAGACTTTGGCCGTTTGCACGTGGTGTGCCACCTAATTTTAATGATTCGACTACCTTCTCGAGAGACCACCTTCCCTTCATAAGAAGTACTATACAGGGTGTCCCAGGTTTTAATGTTCAAACTCTGTCAGTATTTTTATTAGTATTTGATACACTTTATCTTTCAAAGTTACCCACAGATAGAAGTCGAATCGCGTAAGATCGGGCAATCTTGGTGTCCAAGAGATTGACCCACCCCGACCTATCCATCTTTGAGGAAACCGATTATTTAGCGATTGCCGAACTTGTTTCCCATAATGTGCCGGACAACCATCCAATTGCATCCACGTCTTTTGCACAGAATACAATGGCACATCTGGCAGATCCGGTAAAAAATAAGGCCCTATCATATCATTGTACAGGCCTGGCCATACATTGCATTTGAATTGATGTTGAAAAGCAACTATTTGCGTCACATGTGGATTTCTTCTTGCCCATACATGATTATTATGCACATTAAAAAGTCCTCCTCTCATAAACGTCGATTCATCGGTCCACAATACTTTTAATGGAAACAAATTATCTTGTTGCAGTGCACGCACGTACCACTGACAGAATTCCAATCGATTTTCATAATCAACTGGTAGAAGCTCTTGTACCCTTGTGTAATGATACGGATGTCTATTATCAGAGTGGAGAGTTCACCACACAGTCGATCGTGATAACTCTAGTTCATACGAGGCATTACGAACACTCGTTGCTGAATTATTATTAAAAAAATTCAGTATTCTTGTAGTGCGATTTCGTTGCCTTGTAACTCCATTAAATTCATTTCCTTCGCGAAATGAGTTGAAGGATTCTGTTGTTAATAATTGTTGGTGACAATGTATGAACACTCTGTAATCCAGCGTTCATCGTCCAGGAAATCGGCGTTGGTACTCCCTTGCAGCAGCTCGCGCATTCCTGTTGCAGAAGCCGTACATGAAATGCATATCAGCATATTCTCGATTCGTAAATAGTTGTGGCATTTTGATGCGCACTTCAACAACTTACTAATAGCTATTACTGGCGAAAATTCATTTCAATGTTTGGTGACCTCAAATAGTAAACATAGCTTATATAAACACACTGAAAAACACAATATTGCTTCTCTATTCAAGCCAATGCTCGCAGTAACAGCAAGTTGATTACTACTCCTGTTGAGGCGTCCGTCCCGCAGTTCAGGGAGTCGGTCGCTCAAGTACAGTGTTTTGTAAGAGCACGAACTAGCTCCAGCGCAAATTAATGGGAAGGAGCTTTATGTTGTTGAAATGAGACCCGACCAACTTGTACTTTTGGGTGGAAGTTTATTTCTGCGTATTTGCGTATGTACAAGCGTCAGCGTGAGCCGACCGATCGGATCTGATGTGTGTCGATACAGGAGCTGCTTATATACAAATTTGGTGACCAAGTGTCGGCCAATGGTGTTTCGCTATTTTTGCCCTTTGTTTGGCGCGTCGGGGGTAGTGGGAGCGCGGGTTTTCCCGGCCGGCGGTGACGTAGGCCCGGCCGGGTGTCGGCAGGTAAAAATTGTCGGTGTACTTGCACCGTTTGAAGCTACATTAAAATATGCTACGTTAAATCTGCTACGCGAGCTTCAACAACTCCTATTTTGTATTTTTGTTGTAACTTCATAATTAAGCTCTATATGACCTATGTTTACATAATACTTTTTTGTTACTTTGCGCCATAGAATATACTGACAAAGTTTGAATAATAAAACCTAGTACACCCTGTATAATATTGGGGTACAAACCTAAAACAAGATTCATTAAGTATCGAAATTCCAAAGAGAACGAAACCTTCAACCGAAAAACTTAGAAATTCGTCTACGCGTCCTGCTGCAGTCATCCCTAAATTGTTCTTGCGAACTGTGTAGGGAATCGATCGTGCAATTAACCACTTTAAATATAAAACAGTGTCCGATTCGCTTCCTTCGGTATTCAAGACGTATGAAAAGATGAAGGGAGAAAGAGTCGTAAATAGGAAATTGCGTAAAAGTCGTAGGGTTCGAAATGCGTGCGCAAATTAAGAAAAGTGATGAGGCGAATGTGCGAGGGAACTGATTTCTGTATTTTTGTTGTAACTTCTTAATAAAGCTCTATATGACCTATGTTTACATAACATTTCTTTCTTACTTTGCGCCATAGAATGTACTGACAAAGTCTGAACATTCAAATCTGGGATACCCTGTATAATAGGTTGGGGAAAAGTAATCCATTATTTTTTCTGTAGATGGCTGTAGTAATCGATATCTCGCAAAGTATCGATCAAAACAATTTCAGATTTATGCTCGTTGGAAAGGTGACATTTCGTATTAAAAAAATTCTTTTGCTGTTTTTCGTTTGGTCCATTCAGTTGTGAATTACAGAGTGTTAAAAATGAAAGTCAACAAAGAGAAAATTCGGTACATTTTACAGTTTTTCTTTGATAAAGGCGAAAATGCAAGGCCAGACGGCTGAAATTGTGAATGGCGTTTATGGTGCCGATACTGTAACAGCCAATTACGTGCAATTTTGGTTTCTTTTTCCTCAACCCAATATTTGTATCTTGTCTTGAACATTTCGTCTGTCGTTCTTTTACATTTCTATCTTGTCGTTTACATTTTGTCTGTCATTCTTTTACATTTGCATATCGTCCTTTATTTTGTCTGTCATTATTTTACATTTGTATCTTGTCCTTTATTTTGTCTGTCGTTCTTTTACATTTGTGTCTCGTTTTACCTTTAATCTCTTTACATTGTTACGTAGTCATTTTCTTTTTGTACTTAGTCTTTTACATTCGTTTTACTATATTGTTGTCTGTTCTAAGTAAATAATTTACTAAAATTCTTTGCTTTTAATCACCGCTGTCTGTCGTTGTTTTACCTCTATTTGGGAAAAGTGAACTCATCGGTCCTCTACTATTGTTGGGCAATCAGAGACGCTACAACCTGGGAGAGTTATCTACATGATGGGACACACAACGATAAATCTACCGCAGATTTGAACGATCGTTTTTAGGATCTTTATTTTACAATTAACAAAGTTATCAAATTCTTTTGCAAGCATTGAAATGCATGGCCAGCGATCGCCCGAATTCATTGCAGCTTAATGTAACTGGAAGGTTCAAAAAATCGACTAAGACAGCAACAGTGAATGATCTTAACCCTTGGAACTCGAATGACGCCTCCAAAGCGTCACTAAAAATTACCATAATAATATTTAAACAAGTTTTACGTCGGTAGGTTTGCAATTAAGAAATCAAAGAAATTTTTAATGTTCTAAGTACGAGTAATGGTAATTAATTTCATGTGTACGAAAGGAAATAGACTAGGTACGATGGAGCTATTGTAGGTAAGAATATTGTTTCGATTTTCGAATTGAATTGCTTCGAATGCAAACGGTTAATATTCGATGTGTGACGAACCCACCCGGGGGTAAATCAACGTTTGCACTGAGGCGAGCGTCTGCATCTGCAAACTGCATGCTAGGGCTTGGGATTGACTTGGCTGCGCTCCTCGATTTGAGGATATACTAAAACTTCCTCCAGACAAGTTAATTAACATTACACATACCGTACAGACTCGAACGATCGTTTTCAGATTGTTTATCTTACAATTAATGAAGTTATCTAATTCTTTTGCACTAATCGAAGTGCATAGCACAGAACGACCTGCATTAATTTCAGCTTACACGGGAACATATTCACATGCGAAAATTTGATTTTGATGAAACTTATGGGAGGTTATAGTTCTTCGAAAAATATTTGACACGTGTCTTTTTTTCATCGGCAACCATCTTTGAAGGGGTGAAAACAGCCCTCAAAGTTAGGGGTCAAAATCATATTTTTTGAGATATCTCGGAAACAAGAGGTCAAAAAAATATGAATTTTTTAAAAATTGTGTGTTTTTCAATGGAAATGTAGTCGCGCAAGAAAATTTTACCAAAGTTGTTTGTTTAAACAATATATTAAAAATTTGATTTTTTTTTGCAGTTTCTCTTATTTATTGTTAGTTCATTTTAATGTAAACTTGGGTGTGTGATCTTTGATCCAAAATAAGGGATACATGTTTCAGGATTTTCTTTTTTCTGCCATTTAACAATAATTATGCATAATGGAAGATGGTCTTGCACCTGGCGTGCGTAGGAAGGAATTCTAGCTTGTTTTATCGAAATATAAGCATTTAGTATAAACGTGTATAGTATTTTAAACAATACCACTGTGTTATGTGTTGTTTATTGTTTTTTTACTATTGCAGAATTTTCTGGAGCAGATGAGAGAAATACTTCAGTCAACCACGTTTTAAATAATTCTTTCGTTAGTTCACCCGATGTGGAAGCTTCAATATGGACATTAAGTGCCGTGAACACAGAGGTCGAAAAAATTTGAATATGTTTTTAAATTGTGTGTGTTTTCAATGGGAAATGTAGTGACGCAAGAAAATTTTAACAAAGTTAAAATAAATAAATAATAAATGTAGTCGCTTCCATAAGTTTCATCAAAATCGGATTTTCGCATCTAAATATGTTTCCTTGTTAGCATAATTCGAAGGTTAAAAGAATCGAATAAGCAGACTTAAAACTTTTTGAAGAACCTTTCAACACTAACAGCAATTTTTAATGCGAACCAAAAAGTCATCCCCGGTAACGTTATCTAATAACTTTGTTCGAGATTAAAATATGACATGAAATTTCTAAACTGCATTTTGTCACGGCGTTATTGAAAATACTATTAATAGATCTCCGATAAAGTGTTAACATTCGATGTGTGACAAACTCAACCGGGAATAAATCAACGTTTACGCCAAGGCACGTGGCCAATACCGTTTTACCAGTATTACGAAATTTATTCGCGAGCGTCTGTATGTGTAAACTGATTCTTTATTGAAGCAGGGAATGTGATCTTGACATTCTTCATGTGATATTCAACATGATATTCTTCATGTTGAATAAAAGAAACATTTAATAAAAAAATTACAAAAATCTCTGAATACTTTTCCGACTATCAAATATATACAAAATAAAAGTTTCCTGCATGGAATGCAAGAAACAGGATCCAACTAGAATCCATAGTGATTTGAAAACGATTTCCAGCAATTTCTTTTTCTCGCAGATTCCAAATTGTTGCCTACACAAAAATTTCTCCATAAATTATATAATTATTTATTATTCTGCATAAAGAATTTTACTCTACACAAAATATACTTTCGTCACAGTGCCGTTTACCAAATTTCTGTTCGATATACGCTTCCCAAAAGCGAAGCCTGTAATAAACAAGCATGAGATTTTATAATCGGCGATGGTTATTGTCAAATGTTGGTAATGATTTCGAGTGTGAGTCTGGACCGGGTCTGAGCTTATTGCAGCGACGCGTAGGTGATATTTATATGCGTGAGGAGGTTACACACCACGTGCATCGCGATGCATAGAATATTACTACCTATTATAGTGGCCTGGCACCAGCCGTGGGGACGAAATGCCGTTAGGCGACATAGACACCAGTGACACACATTTCCCTGCTCGTCCTATTCGCCGAGACTGCCCGTTCCTGCAACCCGGATGGCTCATGCATAAGAAGGGGAGTACTATGTGTACCCGCATGGGTTTCTCCACCGATTGCTATGATTTTTTCTCTCACGATCGAAGGGGTTGATAAAATTTTGTTAACCCCTTGGCCTGCTTTGTAATAATAATGAGACTACATCTATTGAAATTTCATACAATTCTTATAGGAAGGTATACGTCATTAACCTGTTAATCGGGGAATAAATTTTTGTTCGACTCGTTTCACAATGGGGATTCTTTTTCTTTTTTTAATACTTATTGTTTATATATAATTGATTTACTTGAGTAAGAACTATATAAAATGTAATGTGTTCAAAGTATTACGGCAAATTTCCATGACGAAATATTTCGTCATACCCAGTTAACAGGTTAAAAAAGTACATCCGGAAATTTCTAATGAAAATATTTTTCTAACTTCAATAATTGCGAAAGAAACAAATAGGGACCAGTCAAAATGACTGGTTTGGTAGAAGAAATAACAATAAATATTACCAACAAAATTTCCGTTATCGCTTCAGGAATAAATTTGAAAATTGGTACCGCCAATTATATATGCAATTTTATGTAATTCGTACATGAACAAGTTCACTATCATGTCTGCAAAATTACCAAATCTGCGATTTGATTATCCATTATTGTTTTTATTATTGATCATCCTAGATTCTGTCGATTTTAAAATTTTGTTAGATTACAAAAATAAAAGAAAATATCTTTGTGTTTCCTGAAGCTGCGCGCACGTGAGTAGAGTTCCTATGATACTGTCGAATCATAAGATGGTATTTAACCCTTTGCCCTACAAGAACGAGTCAGACTCGTGATCAATATTTCGAACAGATTTTTTGAAACATGTGTTTCTTTAATTTTCTTTGAATCGAAATAACATTCTATTTAATCCACGCTCGCATACGATCGGTGAAGAATAGCTACGCACCCGGTAACTACAAATATGATTTTTCTTTTAGTCGTTTCGCGGAGGATAAAGGAAATCTAGTCACTGTCATCAGAAAATAGATGAGCCCATAATTATGAAAGTGGTCTAAGTCAAAATTAAAAAGAAATGTGTTTATCAGTTATTTCATATTTCATTATTTTAAATAATATTAATTCTATGTGATTTTTACGATATTGTAAAAAATGAACCATTAGATAGTAGTTGTAATTTCAAGATTATATGGAATTCATTTAGTGTTAATTATGATAGTGGTCTAAGTTAAAAAGTTAAAGAAGTTATATAAACATAACTTTAAAATGGCACGTGGCCCTTTTTGGCGCGATTTTGAACTTCACAATAAGCCGACAAATGACAGTAAAAACACGTATATCATACAGTGATGTTTGTTCTGCCCAAAATCGTAACATCAAAGTAGCATTGACATGGATGAAAATTACTCAGTCATTAAATAATAATATTGAACCGATAGACCACAAATTTTTGGTAACTGGTTAGTCCTTTCTACCGAATGACCGTGATTTTGGGTTGATAGAAATGAAAATAAAAACAGTAAATTACTTATACAACCCTGAGCATTATTATGAATTGATAGAAAAGTGTAGAAGAAGAAATACATTTTTGGTAAAATAAATGTCGCAGCCGGAGTTTATTAAAACGAAACCACTAAAAGTGTCAACGATAAGAAGAGTAAAAAATACCGCAGGCGAATCTGTCTCTTGGCTGCAAATTCAATGGATGAGGTTGTTGAAAAATGAACCTTATAAGATGTTCTATAAAACTTCTTTAGGTGATTCTAAATTATACGTTTTGGATCTATTACCTAAAAGAGAAAGACCAAAAATATACGGAAATACTAAATTATTTCCATTATACACCACGACCAGACTAGTAACGGTAGAAAAACATAAAGATATTATGTGTTTACTACCATACATCCCTGCAGTTTTTCAGGAATATTTTAAGAATCTTAAAAACGCATAGTAATAAAAGCCTAAAATGAGAAAAATGGATTATTTCTTAAAAATAATTAATAAATGTTCATGAATTATTTCATTAAAACTATTGTTTCTAATAAAACTCGTAGTTTTTTTATTGCTTTCAGTCATTTATAGGACATACAGTTAATTTTGAAAATGGTCTAAGTCAATTCAAACTTTAAAAACAACATTTTCGTATTAAATTCACACAAAATTTCATATTCATAATAAGTTTCCATTAACCAAGACTAATAAAATTCTAAAAATATTTTTTTATTTATGCAAATGCAATTCATTAAATATCTCTAAACAAGAAATATGACTTAGACCACTTTCATAATTATGGGCACAAATGCAGTCGAATAAACGAGCCTTTAACACTAGAATTAACAAAACTAGTCATTTTCACTGGTCCTTAGTTTCTTTCGCAATTATTGAAGTTATAAAAATGTTTTCATCAGAAATTTCCGGATGTACTTCTTTAACACATTGACTGCCAAACCAACAGCCGCAAAAATTGCATAAAATCAAAAGAACAAAATCTATGACACTGTGTAGTTTTCCAACCTTTCTGCATTTCCTGGACCACCGTCAGATTGCATGTAATGAATATATTAACGTGAAAATTCGTTTAAAAATCACACAAATAATTGCGTCACCCTTATGCGGGTGACGTGTCAGCCAAAGTGTTAATGACGTACACGTTACAATAAGAATTGTACGAAGTTTCAATAGATGCGGTCTCGTTATTATTACAAAGCAATATATCGTTGGACTTATTGTTCGGTAGTTCTAGTATTAAAACAGAGAAAGGCAAACCGTTAATTCGAACGGCACCTGTTATCGATATCGCGGGTCCTCGCGTCGTGCAACCCGTGAGATCCTGGGTTAAAATTGACCCGACTACGAGCAGAGCCAAAGGTTCGAACAGCAGGGTCGCAGTTCGCGAAAGATGTTAATTTTCCGCGTATTCGAGAAACTTTCTACGCTCGCAGTTTGAGAAGCGCCACGGTTTTCTACGCGCGGCGCGAGACGACTTTCGAACTGGTTCGCGTCTCGGCCGAATGATATACGATTTCCTTTGATTTATCGTTTCGAAAGGGTATATGTAGGTATATCGTACCCACGCACGTTCGTCGGACAATTTTATCCTTGAGATCTCTCCTTCTACCGTGAAGCACCGAGACTAACTCCAAGGACTCTCTCTGTCTTCGGAGCCTGGCCGAGAGCGCAATAAGTAGAAATCAAATATCACTTAGCGTTATAAGAAGCCGGCCCCCGTGCGCTTGGAATTCGAGTTTGTACCTCGAAACAGTATGCCCATAATTACGCGCGGTTTAACAGACGAAAAACCGTGCGATTGAAATCTGCAAAAAAGAGTTGAACAGGCTCAATTTGTACCCAGACGATACTACCCGTATCGTAGAAACCTGCGGAATCTTCCCGCTACCACAGAGGCGCAAAAGATCCTTTTCAGATTTTTTATTTCGCAATTGTTGAAGTTGTAAAATTGCCTTCATGGGAATCGATTAAATAGATGAGTGATAAATTGTTTTGAAATCTAAAACAAAGGTTGTCGTAAAATCATGTTTACATTTGTAGTCTATTATATTTTTATAGAAATCCAGGTACCTCGAGGTACCTCTACTTCGAGGCCTATCTAAGGTTATTGACCTTCAATACTTTTGCATGAATATTGAAAATTTTCATTGTTGTGTTACCGTTGCATTAAATCCTGCATGAAAATGAAAAAGTGTGGAACGTCGAGTATTATCCTCGGAAGGTACACACGCCGTCATTTTATTACAGGGCAGTAAAAAAAATGTATACTTCTTAGAATATTTAGAATACAGGCTGCTTTACTGAAAACTGGAGAAGAATACATGTTTCTTCTTCAACGATCGGGAACAGAACTAAAGGCAAAGGGAAACCAGAGTTAGACAAAAATTTCTTTCCAAATAATTTCTTATAAATACCCCTGACAGTTTGTAATGAAAATTTGTATAGGTCAATTAGAATTAAGTTAAACAGTCGTTGAAAAACGCGTAAATAATTTACTTCTTACACTTAAAAGTCTGAACAAGAAAACTTGGGATTGTACGAAAACATGAAACTGTACCGAAAAGATGGCGGCTTTAGAAAAACCAATAATGAAACTTCATTAACCACATCGGATTTAATTCGTGTTTATTTATGGTTTATCGGATTCCATCGCACATTATTTGGGTAACATTAACTTAGAATCTAGCAGGCGTGGGAATAACTGCTATTGCGAGATAAACGAGATTCGAGTGTATGCGATTGTAACGAAATTTGTTGGTTCCTTTAAATATGAATTATTAATATAATACTGAATAATTTGTTTATGTATAAGGCATGTTTTTTGGTTGAATTGCAAGTGCACGATGCGTGCCTAATATAATGGAATTCATTGAATTATAAGCGATCGATACGACTGTGTATCTGGGATTTCAATTGGGTAGAGGATGATGTAGTCGTGGGTTGGCTCGACAACGTCTCGGATATTGCAGTAAAGGGACGCATCTCCCTATCGTCGGGCAGTTCGATCGAACCCTTCGCGCGTGTAATAGTATGAACTTTCTCATACAATTGAACAAATTCTCACAAAATTGATTCGGGTTGCACTAGCTTGCTGGTAACCAATTCTTATATTTAATAAGAGAAATTTAAAGATTTGGAGAAATTTAAATTTTTATTAACCCTTTGTACTAGAAGCAATTTTAATTTCAAAATCGAGACATTTTTGGACTTATAATAGCTCCATTGTACACAAGTTATTTCCTTTAACATACAAACCAATTTTGAACGAAGTATAGCCATCATTTCGTCACTGCTTTATGCTGTGTTTGCGTCTCTGTTGCAAAGAGTTCCAACTTCTTTTAGCTCTTTGCACTCCAAGCAATTTTAATTCAAAATCGAGACATCTTATGACTTACAATAGTTCCATTGTATATAGTTTATTTCCTTTCGTACATAAAATTTTATTACTATTACTCGTACCTGCAACATTTCAATTTTTCTTGAAAATTCTTGTTTTTACCGATTTCTTCAATGCAAATTCAACGATGTAAAATTTCTGTAAAAGCAATGTAAAATTCTAACGAATAACCATAGTCATCGGCAATTTTATAAAGATTAAGGATAGCCGTAATATTTCAACCCTTTGCCTCAAAGCAATTTCAATCCCAGAATCGACACATTTTTTCTACGTCTACAATAATTTTTTTTGTACGTGGTTAATTTTCTTTCGTGCATACAAAGTGTATTACTTCTGCTCGCGCGTGTAACGATTTTTACCGATTACTTAAATGCAAATATAGTGATGTAAAAGTTATTTTGAGTAATAGCATAACAATTTTTAGTTGCTAAGAGTTAAAAAATGCACAGTGGCGTACAAGTAAAAGTAATAATTTTCATACTTTTAGATTTCCAAAAGGAAAACAAACCAATATCCACAAACAATATCATTTATACCCCGTGCCTCTCTTGTCGATCAGTAGGTTCTCTTAGAGTACGGGGTGAGTTTCGCCAGGGTGAACATTTTGTAACGCTGAGTTTCCTCCAGTATGGCAAGATCATTTGCAATTTGACTAAGTTTGCACGCACGTGCTGACCAATGGTGGCAGCCTTTGGAAACTCTGGGCTTATGAAACATCTGTTTACTGTCGAGAGTTGGGAATGTCAAACAGGCGAATAAACGTAACAAGAAATTAACCAGTTAGCTGTGTTTGACGAATATACTCGTCATGGAGAGTTTGCAGTATTTTGTGTCATGATGAGTATACTCGTCACGTGTAAAATTTAGTTACAATTCGCTATTTACATAGTAATTTTAGCGAAAACTAAAATGTATTCGTAAATTCCAATACGTCTAGAATATTTGGAGATCAAGATGAAATAAAACGAACAAATAAAAAGTATAAATAATTTCAGATGGATTCACGCATCTACGTATGCTCTGGCTAGAATTCTTGATTTTCGCGACACATATAGGTGCGCGTTTTTAAAAGAGGTCGCCACAGTTAACTGGTTAAAGAAGTATCACTAGAAAACACAAATCGGAGTTTATTTTGACTCAGAGTACCGAAACCGTCATCTAATTACACAGGTTCAAGCAATTAAATTAAATGAACAGTTGCTACCTTAGAGTCAACGGAAAAGCTAATATATCAGCGAGAAGTATCGCCAAAAATATGGTTTAGAAACTTGGTGAACGATGAATAATTCTAACCATTACTAATAATAATATAGTAGAACTGCTCCGTCGTTCGAGGGTTAAAACGGCAATGAACCACTGATCGCGGACGCGGTATCGAGCTTGAAACAGGTCACCCTGTATACTACACTGAAATCAATAAAACGATTAATGCAGGGATACTTAAAAATACTCTGTGCAGTATTTATACGGAGCACTTCAGTCAATTGGAGTTCCCCTTCAGGAAAGCACGATTCAAATTCGACCCGCATTTCCCGTTCTAAAAATGGGCGAACAGGGAACATGCGATTTCCAAGGTTCTCCATTCCCGGAGGTCATAAACTAGTCTCTTTAATTTATCCTATGCGATCACTATAGTACACGTGATAATCGAATGAACCTTAAAAGCTTGCAGCCACCTACTATCGCGATTTTCTTCAACAAATTCCCTTTTTGCAGAGAAGGAAGATCGGAGCCAGTTACACAAGTTTGTTTACGACGCTTAATTAAATGGTAAGACACAACGTTGAAACTTTTCTCAAATCAAAACTTGAGTGTCGTAGAGTAAGGAAAGAGTAAGCAGAAAATATAACGTATAAATTTCGACTTTGGAAATACAGTCCGCGACAATAGAATATCACACCTTCTAAATTTCGTAGTATTTAAAAATAGAAAAGAAATGAGAGCGTTCAATCCATATGCTTCTTGAGTTACTTCTTATATATCCATCTAAGTGATTGTGACACGTAAACACTGCCCCTAAATTCTTAGAATCGTTATTTTGGTAGATTTCATGGAAACATAATCCGACAAAATAATAGCACACATGCTACACTCTCACTTCTCAGTTGAACACGAACAAAGGAAGGTGGCTAAGTATTTGATATATAGTGTGGTGAATTATTGCGGAAAACTTCTAAAAAAATGGGTCGTGGAAAGAAGTTAATAGATAGTGAAATGAAAACAATTATGACACTATCTAAAGAAAATGTTTCTATTTCAAAGATTGCGAAAGTAATTCATAGAAGCCGGAAGGTGGTCATGAATTATTTGTAAAACCCCGAGAAATACGGTAATACAAAACGTCCTGGACGACCTGCGGCACTATCAGCACGAGAGAAACGTGCTATTCTAAGGGTAGCATCGAATGCACCACTGACTACCAGGCAGATTGCTGAAGCAGCAGGCGTACAAACAAACGTCAGAAATGTGCAACCTGTCCTGCAAAGAGCTTAGCACCTGCAGCGAAGGAAGCTTAAAAAAAAACCGCCTCTAACCGAAGCGCATAAGAAGGCAAGGCTGCAGTTCGCAGAGCAACATGCTCACTGGAAGAAGAAGTGGAGAAAAGTCATGTTCACCAACGAAAAGAAGTTTAATCTCGATGGACGTGAGGGGTGGAGTTATTATTACTACGACATACGTAAAGAAAAAATGTTTTTGATTCGTCGCCAGATGGGTGGCGGAGGAGTCATGGTGTGGGCCGGTATCGGCTACCATGGAAAGACGGATATTAATTTTATCAGTGGAAAAATGAACAGCGTGAAATATCTAATGTTAATCCGTGAACAAATAACCACACACGCAACCAGAATTTCCGGGGAAAAACACATATTCCAGCAGGATAATGCAGCAGTTCACACCGCAAAGGTTGTGAAAGCATTCTTCGAGACGGAAAATATTAAAGTCTTGCAATGGCCAGTTCGTTCCCCTGACTTGAATATTATAGAAAACTGTTGGGGAGACCTTGCTAGAGCAGTTTATGCTAAAGGGAAACAGTTTAATAACGTAAACGAATTAAAAGAGTGCATTGCACTCGAATGGGAACGAATGAAGCAGAAAAGTATTAAAAAAATTATTCAAGTCGATTCCAAAGCGAATAATTTCGGTTATAAAAAACTCTGGAGGACCTACAAAATATTAAATATTGAGTTCCCTTCGTATGTATGCATAAATGTTAATTAATTGCAATAATGTGCTATTATTTTGTCGTACCGGTTTATTAAGATATATACATTTTTGCAGATGAAACAAAAAGGATCATTCTTGTATATAGAAACTTATCGCTATTTGGTGTTCAACACTTATGTGTACCTGTCTACATATTCAAAATTATATTTTTATACTTTAATCAATAAGAATTAACAAATTTTACGGGGTGTGCTATTCTATTGTCGCGGACAATGTTTAATTGTTGATCGTATACGGTCATTGGAAAATAGATAAGCTCGCAGTAATTACAAATTTCTCTTTTCTTTTTGTCGTTCTGCGAAGGACAAAGAAAATCTAGTCACTGTTACTGTAAAATAAGTAATAGGTCAAGGGGTGAAAGTAAACCCTTTCTACGAGAGCCATCGTTAACCATCGGTAACGAAGCTGTCGAAGCTTCGGCAAACGCAGTAAGAATTGATCCATTTTCAAGAATCTTTTTCAGAACAATGGTATGTCTTACATTGTAATTTTTTGTTGTAATCGATTCACTATTCTCTTTCGTCATACAGAAATTTTATAAAATATGTTTTAAATCAATTGTCTCTTGATTCTCTCTCATTCACAATATACTCAAGGTGGATTAACCCTTTGCACTCGAGAGGTGACTCTCACTCACCACATTATTCGAGTAAAAGTTATTATTTAAGTATAATATTTACACCTTTATAAAATCCATTAAAAAAGTTAATTTTCATTTCTATTTTAAAACGTTCAGTCGAATTCTTTTCCTAAACGATTCTAAAAGTAGCCAACACATCGTTCGTTGCAGTTCGCATTCTTTGAGCTAGTATTTATTATATATTACTTAACGTTAATAAATGCTAGTAAATATCATTGCTCAATACTAATAACGAATGCATTATTAATAAATATTAATAAAATTTCCAATATTACCTATGAATAAACACACCGAACGCCAGTTAAATGTAAACCTTATCAAAGTGTTAAATGTTTCTTGACACGTTTCGCAAAATGGCGGACCTCGTCCCGCCGACTAGTAAATATCATTGCTCAATATTAATAACAAATGCATTATTAATAAATATTAATAGTAATAATAAAATTTTCAATATTATCTATGAATAAACACACCGAATGCCAGTTAAATGTAAACCGTGTCAACGTGTTCAATTTTCCTTGACACGTTTCGCAAAATGGCGGACCTCGTCCCGCTGTCGACCTCAGAATTCAGTAAAAAATTATTGGGATCAGTGTCATTCTCACGGAACAACTAACATGTTTGAAGCGAGTCGGTGTGGGTAATTTCGCACGGATGTTGGGCGAAGTCGTTTATGCAAATGTAGCATGTTCCGTTGCATCTAGCAGATCGCGAGTATGGCTCGGCTAGCCGATCGGGAGTTTTACATAATAATAAACGTAAAATCAGTGATAGAGAACATTGCCAATGCAAAATATCAGTCGGCTGGGTTAATCGTTCCTCCGGTGGATCCGAGGGCCGGTCATTCCACGCGTTACGTATACGAATTCTTGTTCTTCGCTCGGCTCGCAGTGCAAATAACCGGCCGCGGGTGTCGTGATGGCTTCTAACCTACGTTCTGTCAATAACTGGCACCAACAATGTGAAGACTGTGCGAGAGGAAGTGATGCAAGTGCCGCTCGCGACCGCCGGCAACTCGCGTGCAACGCGGACGCATACACACAGGCGTGTCGCTGCACTGCTGGGCCGGCTAGTTGCATTTATATGCACACGCGCCTCGATTGCACAGACGTGTCTTTGATGGGTAGACCGATAGACGGCTCGCTGGATTATGTTGCAATCGACGGCCGCTGCATTCCAGCTTCTGTAGTATGTGCCATTGACTTGAAATTGTTCAAATAAAATTGTGCAATTACCGGTGCAGTCGCGTGCAGTCGGGACGCAACAGGCGCGCGGTGCACAGCGGTCCGGGAACGTGTTTTAACTGATCATAATTGTTTGAACGTTATCTTCAGATTTTAGTACGATGGCTCGTCGAATTCGTTTCGACGTCAACTCGAACATTGCGAAGACAGAAATTCTTAACGTTTTTCACATAAACAACACGATTGTATTTTGTGAAAGAAACTGAGTACCGATTACCTTTTGCAAAATCGTGCTAACCAAGTAGAGTGGTCTGGAAAATGAGGTTTCGTGTACAAAATTAATAATACGTTTATGTAGATAAATTTCCGATGATGTAACTTACATAAATATTGTTGCCTGGGCGGCCCCGTGATCGCGGCATTATCAAAGACTATTTAATTAGTTTTAATACTAAAGAATAAAGAATAAATAATAATAGTTAGCGTATATGAGTCCAGTCACAACGAAGCCTAATCTTCTATTCTTATTGCAACGTCGTCGCCAAAACGACGGTGTAACGCGAATCATTTCACGTATTATATTGACATCTAAACGGATATCGATACTCTCAACCTGTATTCATAACAGTGTAATAAAAGCAATTATCTTGAGCAATTAGTAACTTTCTGTGATAAAACAGTTAACAGTTTCTCGAACGTAATATAAAACCAGTATTATTTATTTTAACTTCTGAATAGCTACGCAAGAATATTCAGAAGAATATCAGCGTAAATTGTTTTTTTGTTTCTATTGTCGTTTGACATATAATTATTATGCATCTGCGGCGTAAACCATGTCTACAACCTACTAAGCCATTTTATGTTTTACGCATAACTATTAATAACACGAATAAGCATCGATCTCCATCGTTTCAAAATGGCCCGTACAAAGTTTCGATAAAGGATCATCGACGCGTGTGTCTAGGGTCTTTCCAAAAAAATGTTTGCTATATTACAATAAATCAAACCTTTTATCGTTCTTTTACCAAATTTAGCAATGTCCGCTTCGTTTTCCAAGGATGAATTGTCATCCACTGTTCGCCAATTAAACGGAGAGCTTCGAATAAATCTTGTCGGCCACTCATATTCTCGATATCGATGCTTCGACGGAGCCCGACCGTCCCAAGGTTTATTTAATTATGCTATAAAACCATGGTTCCCTCCTTACTGAACTAACCAACGTCGGAAGGTATCGGCGGCATTCCAGACGGTCAATGACTTTTTTCAGGCCACGGTACCGATCGAATTAATGCAAGAAGCGTGGCCGATCGTGGGCGGGTGATTTCACATCGTATACCAACGTGCAATTAGCTTAAATATATAATCCACGTGATTATGGTAATTACCGTGTCTAACAAGAAAGAACTGCGGGCGACGAGGAAGAACGGGAAACAAGGCGAGATCACTTTAGATTTCACGAGGTTACGCTAATCGCTCCGCTCGCGGAGAATAGACCACCTGTCGGACACGGTTGTTTCCGAGCAGCTCTACGAGTTGCTGATTAACAAACTAGCTGTGCACAAAGATAAACGGCCACCGACCTATATACGAAATTACATTGTCGTGCGCGAATGATCCTTCTCCACTGGAAAAACTTGTCTCCGCTTGGCTAACAAGATTGGAGTTGACATTTTCTTGGTACTGTTAACACTAGAACTACCAAACCAGTCATTTTGACCCGGTCCCCAGTTTTTTCTCTCGCAATTATTGAAGTTATAACAATGTTTTTATCAGAAATTTTTTTATGTACTTCTTTAACCCCTAAGCTACTGTGGACGCCTATAGGAGCTTAGAAATTTTGCGGCTGTGATACTGAGAACGCCTATAGGCGCTTATCCCACTGTGGTCGCCTGAGACCGTGGGCGCCAAAACGCGTCCAGCTACGTATATCCAGAATTACAAACGACTTGGTGATCCAAAATTTTTTTTTGAAATTTTTCCACTTTTTTCTCCAGGGGGTACGTCCCTCCAAAATTAGCCAATCTGTGCGGATGTGCCGCAGTCAGACTATTGGTGGTATCGACATGGTTCAAATGGTAAAATCTTCCCCAAACCTTCCTTTTTTAGCATGTGCATCCAGTCGAGGATAGAATTTCAGGGGACTCTAGCAAGTTTCCTTTTATCAACCCCATTTTGCCCATTTTCGCGATTTTCACCAGCCACAAAATTTCAAAGTCGCGCCGCGGCCGCAATTCGCATCCAATGGACCCGGGAATTGAAATACGCCCTTACTATGCGTCCAGTTACTTGTAGCCAGACTTAGAAAAGAATCTGGGAAACTGAGTTTTTCGACCGATATTTATCCCTCTCAGAAAGTGGCAGTTTGGAGGTTGGCGGATTTCCTCGATCTGCATATCTTCCGTAATTCCATTCCAATCGACCTGAAAGTTGCCATAGACTCTGACCGCACGTCCAGAAACGTGTATACAAAATTAAAAAAGAATCGGAAACCCAAATATTTTTCCCCATTTTTCACGATTTTCGACAGGGTGTGGTACGTCCCTTCACCATTTGACAATATTTGGCAATCTTTGAAGACGTGCCCCGACCAAACTATCAGAGCTATCGACATGAATCCAACGGGAAAATCTTCCCCAAACCTTCCTTTTTAACCCCTTCCCGTACTTTAATGAGTCAGACTTGTGATGAAGATTTTGGCCCAAACATGAATATCACGAGTCAGACTCGTGAACAGATAGTCGGGCCAAACATGAATATTACGAGCACGCATACAGATAATCGGATATTTTGAAACTATTATCTATTACAAGTTATAATAAATTCATAATATCTATAAAAGTAAAAGGATTAGAGTTTACTTCCTCAACAACAGTAACGTGTAAAACTGACTATATCACAGGTATTTACATTTCGGCTTGTATTGCGACTGTTCTCGAGCATCAGTCTTGTCTGTTTAGCGCGCGTTGACGCCTACCGCTTGGGCCCGAGATTCGTCGAGCTAAATGGCACGGGAAGGGGTTAAATATGCTGCTCAAAATCTAGGCTAGCATTTCAGGGGACTCCAGGAAGCTTCATTTTATGAACGCCATTTTGTCCATTTTCGCGAGTTCGTAAATACCGAAATTTCAATGTTTAGAAATTTTGCGTTAGTGATACTGAAAGCTCCCATAGGCGCTTATCCCATTATGGTTGCCTGAGATTGAGTGCGCCTAAAGGCGTTTGACACAGTTTTATTAATATAAATATATATGTAATTTTGTATTAATAAATAATAAATATGTAAATTTCACTTACATTTAATGAAACAAGTTTTACACAAATCACAAAATTGCCAAAATAGAAATCGATTCAATGGATTTCTTTGTTCAACCATATATTGTAATTAACATTGCACACGTATTAAATAAACGAAATCTTGCCATTCCTATTAGGTCAATCGGAAAGTTCTGTCCATCTAGCGTCGAGTAGCCGTAGCTCGAACTGTGGGTAACTATAACCTCTAAAGTAAGGCTAACTTTTTAGTTTGAACATCTGTTAATAAAACTCAGTACACAACAATTTACGCTTGCATCAATAATTTCGTTTTTTTCTACATTGAAGATGTCGGAATTTGAGCCGAATAAGCGTCATTTGCGCGAAGTGTTAGTCTTTTGTTTCAGTTGCAAGAAAACGGCAGCTGAAGCTCATCGAATGATTGTAGACGTTTATGGCAATAATGCTGTTTCCGATAAAACATGTAGAGAGTGGTTTCGATGTTTTAAAAATGGTGATTTTTCTTTGGAGTACAAAGAGCGTTCTGGACGGCTACGAGTATTCGAAGACGAAGAATTGCAGACATTGGTGGATGAAGATCCATGCCAAACGCAAAAACAAATTGCAGAAGCGTTAAATTGTGCTCAATCTGTCACTTCCGACCGTTTAAAAGCCTTAGGGAAGGTCTACAAGGAAGGAAAGTGGGTCCTATATGAACTCAAGCCAAGAGACATTGAAAGGCGGAAAACCATCTGCGAAATTTTGCTTGCTAGGCAACAAAAGGCTAGGGGTTTCTCCATCGTCTCATCACTGGGGATGAAAAATGGATTTATTTTGACAATCCTAAACGTCGAAAAACCATTTGTGATCCTGGCCAACCCTCAACATCGACGCCAAAGCGGAATATCCACGGAAAAAAGGCTTTACTCTGCATTTGGTGGGATCAGGAAGGTGTGGTATACTATGAACTGCTAAAAACTGGTCAAACAGTCACAGGAGATCTCTACCGACAACAAATTATCCGTTTGAGTCGAGCATTGCACGAAAAACGACCACAATATGAAACTGGACAGCGTAAGGTGATTTTGCTGCATGACAATGCTCGGCCTCACGTCTCAAAAATTGTCAAGGAAACGATAGAAGCACTTCGCTGGGAAGTGCTACCACATGCGGCTTATTCACCAGACTGTGCCCCATCTGACTACTACTTGTTTCGGTCAATGGCACACGCAGTTGCTGAAGAACGATTTAATTCGTACGAAGATCTCGAAAAATGAATCTCCGCCTGGATAACCTCCAAAGATGAATCATTCTTTCGACGCGGAATTCGCTTGCTGCCCGAAAGATGGGAAAAAGTCATCGCTAACGATGGACAATATTTTGATTAACGTACTTTTTCATTTTCTTTCATGAATAAAGCTATACTTTTTGTAAAAAAACGGACGGAACTTTCCGATTTACCTAATATAAGATAATGTATAAGAGCCAGCATTAAATCTATCCCAAGGGGTCAAATGTACCTTTTTAGATTTTTTATTTTGTTATCAAATATGTCTTTATAGCGCATTCAATAAATAGCTCATCGTGTGCCACTGGTGGTACACATGGCACGGAATGTGTTAAAACTTCAACAGCTCCTCTGAGGCGGCATTAAAAATTGCCACAATATTATTTAAAACAATAATTACGACACTGTATTTGCATATAAGAAATCGGTAGAAACTGAAGAATTGCATGTACGAGTAATAGTAATAAACTTTATGCATACGAAGGACAATAAACCACGTACAATGCAACTATGCCAGGTTACAAAATGTCTGAATTTGGAAACTAACATTATTTGGAGCACAAAGGGTTCAGAAATAATTTTGTTTACAGGAAGACGAAGTAATTGCGGCTGCATAAACAACAGATGTTATAAAATTAAGCTAGCTATCGATTTATCAGTGTTGGTTTTTTTTAATTCATAACTCGAAGTATCCGATTTGCATTGGTATGGTCTAGGAAGCATTTTACATTGCAACAAAGAGGTCATTTGACTGAAATTACCTCACTAGTACTGGTAATTCCGACCATGACCTTCTTTTATGAACGAAGTAAGAAAACTATAGAATTAATGAAAAAAAGTGTATTATTTCTTGTTAGAATGTAGCATACATTCTTGTGAAATGTTACGGTTTGGCATATCCTCGCAAAGGAATTAGTTTACTAAACTCTGCGTCCGTTGTCAAGGAACTTAAACAGGTTAATCATAGTAGCATTACCTGCATTGCACGTTCGAATCCTTGTGTTCTCTGTTCGCTAGCAATACCTTTGCCAATAATAACGCATGTAGAGGTTCTCAAGCATTTCAATATTCTATGCATTACGAAATAATAAATTTGTAAGGATTAAACTTAACGCTCCACGAAGTGTCTGTAAACCTATTTTAAGTCATGAATAACTACTTACGTTTGTACAGCTCAATCATCTCCGTGTATTAAACATTTTAAAGGGGCATTCTATAAGCCGACTGAGATACGAATTAAGAATTTTTAGTCTACGAAAGAGCGAAACTGCATATTAGAATCAGAATAAATCATTGTGTCTACAGGTTTATAGTATAGGCTTATCGTATAGGCTTACAAGCACCAGTCACATATATCTGTTCATAGATTTATTTTTCCCAGATTGAATGGTTTTGTAAGAACCCACATATGCGTTCATAACCGAAATCGAATGGTTATGCGAGAACGCATATATGAGTTTATAGCGCTTAAAGGGTTAAGAATAGCTTCACTGTCAAGCAAAAGTGAGCCTCGGTAGTTTCAATATTAACCCCTTGGCACACAATGACGTCTGTTAAACGTCATCCATTTCATGTGCCATCGTAGACTTTGACTTCCCCGAGACGTTAAAAGCTGTCTCAGACAGACGTCGAAAATCGTGCATCGATTTCGATTCGATTCAAATACCAAAGGATATAAAAAAATGTTCTTTTATCTGCTTGACATGTCTGTTTATAATGCTTATATTAATGCAATGTAAATTTCGAAATAAAATGTTCCGTTTTCGAGCGTGCACATAACTGTTCAGTTGAGCCAGTTAAATGGTATACTTCGGACGCGTAAAATTCCATTTTATTTGTTAATAAAATTCTGGAAATTAAATCGTCGGAAACATGATGTCGTATGTTGGTGGGTTGGCTCAGAATCTTGGCATATCGGCGCAATTAAAACGGTGCGCGACAAAAAAGCAAGTACACCCTTCCAGACCGGGAATCTTGGGAAGGGAGCGAAGGATCCTTTCACGACACGAGAGCAGCAAACCCCGAGTAGACGGGAACAAAAGGCGGATCTACCTCTTTTCCATCAAAGTCCAATTACCATGATGGAACGGAGAGCTCCGTTAAATCTCGTTCTTCAACCGGTGCACCCTTTCCTCTCCGGCGTAGCATCGCGGAACGTAAGTCAGCGGCTCGAATTGATCCGACGAAGAAGATTCCTGGCACCCCTCCTTCCGGGACAAGTGGTCTGTCGGCGAGTGCAGCGTTTACGCGTGTCGACTTCTCGATTTCCATGATATTCCATTCGAATGCGGAGGGAATTCGCACGGCCTTCAAACGAAAGCTCAGAGACACCGAATCTCTTCGAAAACGTAATAAGAGGCTGTAAGTACCAACGTTAGAAAATTCCTTGTTTCACGTTAAACTTACGGAGCCTCGAAGTAGTATACATATATGTATAATGTCTTACGAAAATGACTCGGTTTAATTTATTCCGAATGTGTGCAATTCTTTTTAACTAACAACCTAGAACATTCTAATAAATCAAAGTAATTTATTTCATGAAGCAACAGTGGAAAACTTAAAACGTATAGTTGTTCCTTCGTCATTTTCGTATTCTACAAATACCAACTAAATTGAGTGCAACGAATGTATTAATGTACAAATTGATTTTTAAACAAGGACAAATAATTTTGTCATTCATACATGGGTGACATGGCAGTTAAAGTGTTAAAAACTATGCTGTTGTATGAAACTTGTAAGGTTGTGGGTCGAAAATCTTTATCAGATATTCAAACAAGACTCGGTTGGCCGTAACTACATTGACAGCTAACGCCACGTATGGAAAAATTCCGGTTTCATATTTACAGTCTCGATAGTCATGTGAAAATTGTTTAATAATATAGCGTGCAAATTATAGTGATGCCAGAACAGAGTCACTATCCTAAGCGAAGAGTGTACTAAGAATTGATAGCAGTGCATGGGCGTAGGCTAGAATTTCGAATGTCCAGCGATCAATTGGAGGCAGAGTATCTTTGTTATTGTTCCGAGGCGATGTAAACGACCTGTGCGGTTCTAGGACAGTTGCATTATCTAACTTCTGACGTTGACTTATTGCATCGTCTGCGTTCCGTTCAAGTGACTCATTGCACACGCAAGTGTCCGTTCTTGTCAGCAGTTTTGGCCGACCACGAATCAAAACAAGAGCATCGTCTTATTCAACCGTTCCTCGCAACTGCCACTGCATTTTAACGATTCCGCTATGTTTTCGTCATAGTTATCTATTCGCTCAGACTTTGCCCATTAACGAACGAACAATGGACGTGTTCCGTCTGTCCGTTTCTTCCTCGATTCGTTTCAATTATACCGCTGCTTCGCACCTTAGCGACACATTAATTAAATATTTAACGAGACGTCTGGCGCTCGCGTTATTTCGCTTTTCCGTTCTGTTCGAGGCTACCGATAGACGCATAATTCGCAGAGTGACACGTTAATAAGAATTTTCAGTTAATGAATCGTAAATGTCGAATGAAATTTGTTTTTTTGCGAATAATGCAGTCGCTGGTAAATGGTAAATGGCCAGAGGAAAGCGTTAATTATGCTGAACACCGTTCGGCGTTATTAGGAATTCTAATTTTCATTTTCTTGATAAATCACTTGGCGTCAAGAAAATCTTGTAATGATACTGAATAAAAAATTACCGATATTTAAAATACACTCAGCGATATTTAGGTTGTGGTTTCCGGCAAAATTATAAATTGACAGATTAATTGGCCCGCGCAGTTATTTACATGCACGTGCATGCAACTGCGAATTTGATGGATTTATTGCAAAAATGGAAATAGATTGAAAGCAAAACGTTAAAGACATTCAAAGAATTTGTAAAGACTGTTCAATTATTTTTAACTTTTGGACATGATCAAGAAAATAAATAAATGTCTGTACGTAGTTGTCGTACTTTGTGATCATCGCGGACAATCATTTTGTTCGAACAAATAGCAATTTAATTCGGTTAGAAATACAATTTGAAAGACAAGAATTGTATACACTTTAGAAGACTTAATTATTAATAACAACGGATTGTAAAAATGATGTTTAAATTAAATCTTGTCGATTTCTTCAAATTTTATGGATACATTTTTAATATTGTTTAAGAAGAGAATGACTCGGTGAAACAAAAATTTTCAGCTCCTTCTTGATACAATCACTTTAAAGTATATTTTAATGGAAAATGATACTTTCTAATGTGTTCTTTTGAGTATTTATGTAGCTGACTAATTAAACGTCTCCCATACACTATCTATTTCTCCACACGTAAGATATTAAGCTGCAAAGCTAGTATACTTCCAGTATATTTATTATTCAATGCATACTGCTCGAGAGTTTCTTGGTGTACTTTCTAAGTACGTCATTGTGTCTCAAGAATAAATTAACTACGTACTAATTAATTATTCAAAACCTTATGTCGATCGATGATCAAACTCTTAGTTGTTTGCAACAATACAGAACACCGATAGAATTATTAATAATATTTTAAAGAAAAAAATAATCGTTTTCTCGAATCTTTCAGATTAACCCATTGACTGCCACGCAAATTTAGCGCGGCAATAATTAACTTAATATATAGTTTTAATAATAATTGTAATAATAAAAATTGATAATCAATATGTTCTCTACACTATATACATTTTTCATTCATCCTTTCTAATAATTCCTAACTCAAATAGCCATTTGTAGCCAATCTAAACTTGCAGCACCTATTACGAGATATCTCGTAGTTGGCAGTTAATGGGTTAAAAGCAGACATAATTGAGACAAAATAAAGTACTTCTAAGTACATTTCAGTTACAATATTAACGTTAAAGCTAGTTGAGCATTAAAATTGACAAGTTTGTGTTGTCTTATAAAACTAATAAGCTTATATTTATTTAAATTGTTTGTGATTTTATATGATTTATATGATTCAATAAAGAAATCTGTTTAACCGATTCTTGTGAAGGCATCTTCGTATTTTCAATAACCGTAAAGTAACATATTTAAAAAAGATCATTTGACCGGCTAGGTAGGTTGACTGTTAATTAACTTTCATTTTATAGAACCAAAGAGTTACAAATGTATTACTAACGTGTACAAATTACGATTTTCGATGATTCATCGAATTTCTCTTCGGAAGTCTTGGAAAGCTTCGCTGCTGTCATACGATTTCAACCAGAATATGAAATCAGGTTTACGAATAAGAGCATTGCATAAATAACTCGCAGAGGATATCAACGGCTCTACGAAATTTCTACTAAAATCGCGGCAAAGCTATGAATGCGGTTTAACGAACCGCGAATGTTAGGACTTTATTTTCAACGATCATTTCATATGCTTCGTACAATCAATATCGGGCCGCGTAAGCCACCGATAATTCGCATTCGAGATTTTTCTTGTATATCGAAACATACTTCGATAAGACTCTATTCTTCGTTGACGGATCTCTGATCGGTCATATACAGGGTATTTTAATATTTATGACGTTTTAAGTAGCTCCACGAGCTGACAAGAAAATGGTTCGTACTTTGCATTATTACGTTTTAAAATTTTTATATTTATACGTTTATAATTTGCATCGGTAAGAATTTCGAAGAATATTTCTTTTTAATGAAAAATCAAGATCACTTTCGACGTTTTAAAATAAAATATTTCTGACTGAATAGCTTCGTTGACGAGTTTTAGATATTAGTTTATAAGTTAAGGTTTCTAAAGGGAAATCGTCTTCAATCTTTTCATTACTTAAAACAAATTTATCTTCATATTGTATACACAAATTATGTTTAGACAGATTATTTTTCCAGGGGCTATCGAAACTTTCACATACATAGAACGCAATTCAATACTTTTCTATCTTAACGACTTTTCATGATCTCATATAGTCGAATTTCTATATGACAACGGTATTCGCTATTCAATACTTTAATTATTTATTGATTTCCACGCAATTCATCGTGGTAATTATACCCGTGATTTTGTTCAAGATCTCATACAAATTTCAGGACGTTCTCGCTACTCAATATTTTATTTATTCATGCCTATGCAATTCACCATATTTATTTTACCCGCGACTCTGTTCGTAATCTCGTACAGTTTACAAGACGTTCTCGAAATTCGATATGTTATCTATTCATGTCTATGCAATTCACTATATTAATTTTACCCGCGACTCTGTTCATAATCTCATACAGTTTACAAGACGTTCTCGCAATTCGATATTTTATCTATTCATTCCTATGCAATTTACCACATTAATTTTACCCACTATTTTGTTCATAATCTCAAACAGTTTGCAAGACGTTCTCGAAATTCGATATTTTATCTGTTCATTCCTATGCAATTCACCATATTAATTTCACCCGTGATTTTATTCATTACCTCGCGCAGGTGAGACTCCGTAAGACACCATCGTCGTGATTTGATATTTTATTTATTGATTTCCAGAGAGAACCATCGAAACTTTCGCATTCATGGGACGCAATTCCAAGACTCGTCGAACGAACGTTTGAGCCACGGGAAGTCTCGATGCGTGGAGAGCACGAGCTCGACTGATTCTCTCCTGGTTTCGAGGCTTTATTACAAGGTATCGAGTTTCATTTATCATAACGTCGGAGCTTTTCAGAGGACGCCTGGAAGGACGGTCGGCATTCCGTTCGCGGAATACCGGAGGGAGCGGTAAAAATCGGCATTCCGAATCGCGCCACCCTTTTATCCGTGCGCCTTCAATCCCCGAGAGTGGCAAAGAAGTTCTCGGCTTCCCAGCTGAGCCCGAGGAACGCACAATGAACGCGTTGTTCCGTCTACACGCGCTCTCTCACGCATTCGCGCATTCATTCGTACGTGCGAAGCAACATGAGAGCATCATGCTCCAAGTATTTGCACCACCGTCGTCTACCCGCGGGTTAGAGTTATGTAAGTGCGATGCACTTTGAGGGCTCGAGCTTCGTTGCAGCTTCCAGGATACCTCGTTCGGTACTTTTTCTCTTTGTCCGTTACGCTGCGCCATCGATTCGCGAGAAATAGCTGCACGATTACGCGTTGAACCCTTTTGTACCAGGGACTGAATTGGTGCCTCGAATACCACTGAAATACCGGTATTTTTCTGTTGACGAAATGCATTGAGAATCCCTGCATTTGTAGAAAACTCTACACTTCCGAAATAACCAATGCCTTCTCTGGCAAGCACACTTGTTAACCCCTTGCTCTACAACAACGAGTCAGATTCGTGATCAAGATTTTTTAAACGGAAATAACATTTTATTTAATCGTTGATCGTGTACGGTCATTGGAAAATAGCTAGGCACGCAGTAACTACAAATTTGTTTTTTCTTTTTGTCGTTCTGCGGAATATAAAGAAAGTCTAATCACTATTATTGTAAAATAAGTCGTAGGCGAAGGGGCTAAAGGCTCTGTTTAGGTATACCTGCGAGTAGTGCATGCCTGACCAGGTATAAATGTACGTAGTGCAATGTATGCGATTAGTATCTTTATTACTATATAAAAATAACGAGAATGTGGCTATCCAAAGTTTTAGCCATTCTCATTATAATATTTACCAAAAGAAACGAAATAAATGTGACTACTCATTCCGCAAGGATGCATCTTTACAAACTCAATAATTGTAAATAAAAAATATTATAAACTCGCCGTTTGACTAGTCGAGTGCAGCCAATGTTGCAAAATCGGAATTTAAATAAGACATTTAGAGTTTTGGTTGAAAATGGCCCCACCAACCCTTGCCATCCGAGTGTAAACAGGAAAGATAATGGTCGACAAGAGAATGTGTGGAAGAATGCGCCGCTGGGAGAAAGAACTGTATGATTTTCCATAGAACGGTTCACCCAGCCCATCCATAACGTGTCGTTGTTAGAATAATCAGTTCCTGACACGCCTCGGCCGTCAAATTCGATTAAACCTGCGCATACCCGATCTCTTTACATGCAGGCAGACGCGCAATCATGTATAAAATACACGGGAATTATTCGCGCACACGCTTGCCTCTAATTCACTAGCGAAGGTATTAACATACGGACCTATGAGCGCCGCATACAGAGCGAATGCTATTCGCATAACGAATACACGAGGCAACCGCGTGTGTTGCACAAAGTCGAAACACACCGTGGTCGAACATATGGTTGGGCTCTGTCTGCAGCGACCAAAGTTGCGTCGCACTTTCGCAGTTTTTCCTCTTTCATGCTCGAAACGAGACAATCTTCTCGCGCAGAGCTCCAAACGATCCTATCAACCTTTAACCGTCCGGCTTTTTCACAGCAAAATTTAAATGTATGCTCGGCGAAATTATGTGTTATTTTCAAAGCTGTACTTTTTTTAGGAAAATTTATGTATTGCTCGTAAAAGGCACACAGTTCATAGTTCAGTCCTTGAATTATGGACGCTACACGTTTCTCGATAAAATTTATTTAAATCATCCCCAACCTCCCCTGCAACCGAAGATCTTGCGACGAGGTACAACGACGACTTATACAATATGGATTAAACACCAACGATCTTTACATAGGATAGCCCACGTAACATTTGTCGTGATTTTCCAAGTACTTGCGATAACCTGGTAAACCAATATTTTTAACAAATATATATATATTTTTTCTCATATATTTTTAACATATATACAGGGTGTCCCAGGTTTTAATGTTCAAACTCTGTCAGTATATTCTATAGCACAAAGTAAGAACAAAATGTTATTTAAACATAGGTCATATAGAGCTTTATTAAGAAGTTACAACAAAATACAGAATAGGAATAGTAATCCACTTGCTGTTACTGCGAGCATTGGCTCGAATAGATCAGCAATATTGTGTTTTTCAGTGTGTTTATGTAAGCCATGTTTACTATTTGAGGTCACCAAACATTGAAACGAATTTTCGCCAGTAATAGCTATTAGTAAGTTGT
>CM052093.1:4821448-4835882 GCA_028453745.1 Agapostemon virescens | reverse complement strand
TTGTATGTGTAATCATTTTAAGTTAAAGGTAAGAAATTCACCAAAAAATGCTCCGAAACGACTCGAGTTGCTGGTTCGTTCACGCAAAAAAGGTCTCGAGTGCAAAGGGTTAAATTTATATAATATTAAGGATTTATACAAATTTAAGGATTAATATAATTCTCAAATATATACTCCAAAAGGCATTAGTGAAATTAACAATATGGTGCGTCTTTTACCAGTTTTACTACCCAACGAATGCCAACGATTGCAAATTTTTCTATTAAAGTGGCAATGCTTCAACATTTTTTAATTTTTCTTTGAAAACCAGCTTCTCGCAAACGATGCTAGCTAAAGACAAAAGAAGATATTCAATTTTTAAGAATACCAAGTGTAACGGTTCCAGGCTGTCTTTCGGACAGTTTTGTTAACGTTGCGCTACGAATAAGTCATTATAACTTCTTTGCGTACAGCTCTTTTTAACTAAAAAAATTATTCTTAGTTGCTACAATGATGTAGTAAAACAGCCCCGAAATGTCGAAAAGATTGATTGGATTCATTAGTTATAATAAATTCCCAAATATTCATTTTCGACGCTTTGCATATCAGCATAATTGATTTGTACTTCCGATCGATATCACTTTAATAGGAACGAAGGATTCCCATAATGCAAGGCACACTTCACTAGCCAGATTAGGTTTGTTATCTGCTTCCAGGTGCTTCGTACGTTGATTCAATGATGTCATTATGTTTTGCGTCACGGACAATCTATTAGTTATCCTCGCATTCGGTTGAACTTTTTGCGCTTTCTACGGTGTAACATTATAATTTTCTGTTACGTAGTACGTCCGAATAAGGAAAAGAAGTAATAGAGTCTAATGAAAATTACATTATCGACGAAATGCAACGGTTTCTGTAAAAATGATACGCGGCGGGTATTCGATGAAGTGAAAACACAAAAACTGCCCGTTCTACCTGACATTTTTATGATACATACGTGGAAACTTGTTTCTATGTAATTTTCTATATAATCTCTGTAACGTTTGAACAGAAAATTATATAATAGCAATACTAGATCTGGAGCAAAATGTTCCACAAACGGATTGGTCCAACCCTATCACCCGAGTTATAATAATATGCCTTCTACTTTGCCACAAATACGAACAAAAAGTAGTAATAATTTTATTCCTCTAGGAAGAGTATCTATACCGAGACACCAATCATCTTATTGATTTCTCTTTTCTTTTAATTAACCCCTTGACGTACAAATAAAATGGAATTTTATGCATTTTATTTCAAAATTTAAATTGCTATGTAATATTTAGTCAGGTTGATATATAATGTTAACGAACAGCAATTAAATAACAATATAAAATAATAAATTAATAATTGTGTAAAGTATGATACGTTTCAAAGCATTTTGGAATATGTAAAGAACTAGATTTTTTTACACTGCCAAGTTTTGTTTCGCTTGTTACATTATTTTTTACACACACGTGGCATCTCTTTGCAACATATTCCTTTTTGTTAGTGGAAGGGGTATATGTTCTGGAAAATGTGCCCAATATATGCTTGTAATCGAGTTGAGTCGAGTAATTAGGAAGTAACAAATTGTGTAGCATATCTTCTGCGATATTCGATCGAAAATCTATAATCGATTGGTTTGTTGAATTAGGCAATTTAGAATACAGAACGTCAGTATTATAAACAGCTATCGAATCGAATCGAATCGATATCGATGCACGATTTTCGGCGTCCGCCAGAGACAGCTCTTGACGTCTTGGAGACATCAAAGTCTACAATGACATATGAAATGGATGACGTCTAACAGACGTCATTGTATGCCAAAGGGTTAATATACTGTATCTTACTTGTCTTTCCAGGTAGCACATAGTCAATTAACGCTAAACCTCCCACGGCGAGTCAAATGACCCTTTTCAGATTTCTTATTTTCGAATTACAGAAATTATAAAATTATTATAACTATATAGTAAATTTCAGAGCAAATATTTTCTGCATCGATTGTAAACAGCAGGAGAAACACATACAAACATTTTTCTTTCTTTAATAATTCTAATGAACCAGAAAAGTTGCAGTGATATTCTAAAACTCTCTCAACCGTTTAGCACGCTTCGCGTTTCATCTATTTATTTTTTGCTAACCAGAATCAAATTATTTCTCTCTATTTAAGAAACTCACGAACCAAAATTTCTATTAAATTTTAACTGCTATTAAATATTTAAAAGCATGCTTTCTGTGTTAACGACATACGACCAAATGCTTTGCATCTCCAATGAATTTCTCGTTATATTATTCACACTAATTTGTGCTACAACTTTCTAAAATTAGTAATTCAATTATTGTTGCAAATTATACGAATTGATATAGTACAACTTACGCGACCAGTCGACCACCTACTATTCTAATAGAGAAAATACAAAAATGACAGAGTTTAATACAAACTAGACTACTTTTTGGAGACATAAAAGTAAATAGAAAACAACTTAAACCTTTTGAGATGCGAAACTGCTAACAGAAATAGAAGTTCTGCCCAAAGAGTCCCGAATGACCACGGAATTGACGCGACGATAAACACCGAAAAAGATAATAAAAATTAGTATTATAACATTTTTAGTTTTGCAAACTGTTAGAATGGTAACAGTCTGCTTAAAAGATTTCTTATTTTCGAATTACAGAAATCATAAAATTACCTTCATAGGAATCGATCCAACAGATTTCTTTATGCATTTTTATATTATAATAAAAATTAAAAATAAATCGAAATATATTAAATCTTGTAATTTTTATAATATACTATATAGTAGCCAATTCTAATGGTCGGTGAGTTTAATGTCAAGTTCTTCCAGATCAATGAAAATTGCATAAAAATTTGTTTGTTTTGCCTTGCAATATTCTATTGAATTCTCAACTTTTTAGCACGTTGTATTTGTCCATCAACGCATATAAATGTTACGGTAATTTTGCATTGTATTACTGAAGAGGAAAAAAGATAATAGATTGTTATCGTTCGCTTTGATACATTTTATGTCTCAGTCTGAACCGGAAAAGGTAGCATGTCGTACTATTTCAATGGACGACAGTCCTGCAGACACTGCAGTAATTTATGCGTTGCAAGCAGTATTTGGTGCAGTACATCTTTCACTGCACACCATACAGTGTTAAATACGGCAATCTTGTTCGCCAATTAACGCGCGTATCCCTAATAATCCAACGATTCGTAAACATCACGCTTGGCATGCTTGCTGGTGAATAAGATAGGCATCGTATTCAATCCACATAAACGTCTTTATATGTAACTGCAAACCCGCTGTAAAATATTCGCACAAACTATCTTTTCGTTATGATCATACTTGACATTAACCCTTTGCACTCGAAGCTGTTTTAACACGAAAACGTAACTTTTGACATAGAATATTTTCATTCCACATGATTTATTTCATCTTGTGCCCGAGAAGTTTTATACTATTACTCGTCCATAAACTAGATAAATGTTTATGAATTTCTTAGACACAAGCAGTGTTATAAAAATTGTTTATAATAGTGATGTGGCAATTTTTACTTCTGCCTCAAAGTTGCCATTCGAGTGAAAAGGGCTGCACCAGTTTCTAGCGATTACATTAAACGAATAACTGTTATATTAGGACCAACTAAAGACTAATGTCTCTTCAAGAAGCAACACCAAAAAATATTTTATAAACTTGACAACTTTTTCACTAATAGTCGATAGATCATACGAGCTGTGCTTCCGTGTGCTCGTTTCTATCATTCATTAATTTTTAAGATAGTTGCAGGTGGTATAGTTTGAGGTGGTACATCTGAAAATCATCGTTTGCAGTTTTCTGTATTTTTGGTATTAACCCTTTGCACTCGAAGTTGCTTTGACTCCAAAATCTAGGCATTTTTTCTGACCTAGGATATTTTCATTCCACATGATTTATTTCATCTTATGCATATGGGTGTTCTTACTGTTACACGTCCTTGCAACAGTTACATTTTTAAATACAATATTGTCATGTTTAAAAATTGTTTTAAACAGTGGTGTGGCAATTTTTACTTGCGTCTTAAAGTCGCCATTCGAGTGGAAAGGGTTACAACTGTTTCTAGCGATTGAATTGAACGAATAGCTGTCATATTTGAATTAACTAAAGACTAACGTGTTTTCAAAAAGTACCACCAAAAAAATATTTTAAAAACTGATAAACTTAGCAGTCAATAATTCTTAACATAATCAATTATAAAATTGTTAAAATAGTCCATCGTCCGAAAATTAATAAGCACACACGATGCATTTTTTAATAATTTGAAATAGTACTGTGTCAGTTTTTAATGGTGCCTCAGAGTCACCATTCGAGTGCTGAGGGTTAAGACAATGTATTCCTCTTGCAAAAATATTTTTGAAACCAATACTATTACTACTTTCTTCTATTAAAGAATGCTATCATACGGATTTTAGAGTTCATTAACCTCTTGGTTCATTGATTTCTTTTGATAACTAGATTATAATTTTTCTTAAAGACATGATGTATACATATACTTTATCTTTAATAATTAATAATACAATTATGTATGCTCAAGCCACTATAATGGCGCATCATGACCTATACACACATACTTATTAGCATAAATGATGTGGATAACCGAAGGGGCCTAAGCTCAATAAAATTCATAACAAACTTTGTCTGTACTTCCAAAAGTAATTTTCAAACATTGTTATCAATTCGTTTAAGTATTAAGCTAATTACAAGTATTGTACACTTTTTGACTGTATTTTCCAATAATATCTCGATTTCTTGAATCACACAAGCTTTCGAATAACGTTTTAAAAATGCACAGGTTTATAAACCTCTATTTTGACTTTTCAACTGCAGATATTTCTAAATAAAAAAGTAGACTTCTTTATAGTAATGGAAAAAGAATTACACACAGCTAGTTTATTAACAAATATAATACCGAGTTGAATGATAATATAAATGACTTTGAATAATTACAATAATAATAAGCACTACAGAGGACGTGCAAGTTAAGAAACGCCTCCCGATGATTATAGTGATTCGGTTTTATATCACACAATTATGAATACTGCGGAAAAGGAATACAATACACATACGAACAACTGCATGATTAGGTTCGAATCCATCATCCTTAGAAAAGCAGTACATTAACGCAAGAACAATAATAAGAATGATAGCATATGTATTCCAGGTTTCAGATAGTTACTAATTGCGTCGTTATTATTATTAATGACAACAGGTAATTAATGAGAGAGGAAGATACCAGACGGAGAAACAATAGTACTACTACAACCTTACGTTTTGTGCACACGGAACGTTATGTTTTAACTGTTATATCATTTAAAAAAGGTTAGTTTGATGTACTATTAATGCTCCAGTGGGTTCATTAACAACACCAGGAACGATACAATCAATAATGCAGTGCAACAAATCTGACCGTTGAACAGTACCTTTCTTTAAGCTAGAATCATGATGGCCGACGGTTACAATAAATAACTAACCGTTATTCGAGAGCGATCATCTATACAAACGCGATTTCGCATTAGAAGCGATCTATAATCGTTAAATAATTACCTTTGTCACTTATCTCGTGCACTGCTCAAGCAGTTGTTACTTCTATAATTTCGTTATCGATTATACACCAAGATTAATTTACAAATTCACACGAATACATATACAACTTATGCACAGTGCGTGTACAAAGTATTCTCTCCTGCAGATTTTAAAAACGAATAGCTTGCATTATAAAAATTGTATATAATAGTGATGTGGCAATTTTTACTACCGCCTCAAAGTCGCCATTTGAGTACAAAGGGCTTCACCAGTTTCTAGCGATTAAATTAAACGAATAACTGTTATATTAGGGCCAACCAAAGACTAATGTGTCTTCAAGAAGCAACACCAAAAAATATTTTAAAAACCTGACAACTTTTTCACTAATAGTCGATAATTCATATGAGCTGTGTTTCCGTGTGATCGTTTCTATTATTAATTAATTTTTAAGATAGCTGCAGGCGTTTGAGGTGGTACATCTCAAAATCATCGTTTGTAGTTTTCTGTCTGTTTGGTATTAACCCTTTGCACTCGAACTTGCTTTGACTCGAGAACCTAGGCATTTTTTCTGACCTAGAATATTTTTATTCCACATGATTTATTTCATCTTGTGCACGAAAGGTTTTATACTATTACTCGTCCATAAACTATATAAATGTTTATGAATTTCTTAGCCACAAGCAGTGTTATAAAAATTGTTTATAATAGTGATGTGGCAATTTTCACTTCCGCCTCAAAGTCGCCATTTGAATGCAAAGGCGATTATACACCAAGATTAATTTACAAATTCACACGAATACATATACAACTTATGTACAGTGCGTGTACAAAGTATTCTCTCCTGCAGCTTTTAAAAACGAATAGCTTGTTCAAAATTGGACCAAACGAACTGTTTTTCTTGTGCTGTTGAGACAAAGTTCGTGAATAATTTTTTAAACATTGCTTTTAGCCAGAATTGCGAGAAAAGGTAAAGTTTGCAATATTGTATTTCTCTATTTGTATCTGTAATGAAAATTTAAAAGGTGGTGTTCGTAGATTCAAGTATATCGTGTACATTCATTTGAACAATTCTAAAAGAATTTAACAAAAATGATCCGATGCAAGTACTCAACAGAAATTGACTGTGTCATTAGTATTTTGATCGTTTTAGTGAATAAATAAAATTTAAATGACTGAATATAATTGAATTAATCGAAACTATAAAATAAAAATTTAATACAACGTTTACCTCTCAAAAATTCTAATCAAATTTGGCTTTCTCGAATATATCACGATACAAATGAATTTCAGAACTAGTAAAAAATTAGTATCATCCATATGTGACCGATGTGACAATTAACATGTTAAAGATAATTACATATTAATTCCTATGCTCATATTAAGAGGTTAAATATTGTTGCAATTTTTCCCCATTGTAGTTAGATGTAGAAGATACGTTTTTAAGCTGCGCTTTTTATTCGTCTCGCAAAATGTTGTAATGAACGTCTGACATCATACGCGTCTTGATTACTCAATTTTTAATTAGCAGGGAGGAGCAGTGAGCATTTATAACTGCCTCAGCTGTTTGAAAATTTCCACCTGTCCAGACATAATTTAAACTGCAGAGTCAATGTGGGCGGATCGCTGCAATTTTATTTCTGAAAATATTCCGCTTAAGCGAAGCCTTGGCAATAATTAAAAATATTAACAGCGAGACTGAGTGTAAAACAAATTGAGCCCCCATCGTCGTCATCGTTGCCACGTTCGCTCAGAATTCTTCGCTGCAACATTCTTTTGTTTTCTAACAAGATAAAAAGAGTCAGCTATTCGATTAAATCGAAACGAGTGTTTCCAGGTTCTTTATTTAGCGATTATTAAAATTGTAACGATACCTCCATTGAACATACGCACACTCGTTTATCGAGGAATATAAAGTAATCGATATCGCGCAGAATCTAAATAAATTTAATTTTATCATTTTTATTAGGTAACGCACGCTGGCCATTTTAGCACTCGGTAGGTTTAGCGCTAAATGTCGTTAAGTTTTTCGAAAGTTCGCATTATCCTCGCGGTTTAATTTATTAAGAGGAAACCTGAAGGCAGGAGGCACACATTATAAGTTTGCGGATACTCGTGAATTATTTAATTAGTTATGAAATTGTATACTTTACTACCGGGAGAGGTACTTTCGAAAAAAGTTGAAAGCCGATACGAGAGACTCGAATTAGAAATTGAACATTAACGTCAGCTGTAAAACGGTCCTGGAAAACTGGGAAAAATTTTCCATTAATACTCCTTGCGGACTGGACTTTCTACGTACTTAAGCGTTGAAGGTGCGAAGTTTTCGCGTTTATGGCTACGTCAATGAAACTTTCAACTTTATGACTTTTATACACCGTCCGCCTATGAAATAGATTTTTGTTTGCTACAATATTGGCAACGTTGAATCATCGTACGCGAATCGCACTAACTACTCTCTCTTTTCGACGTGATAATTATTCCGATGAAGTAATCATTTTTTATACTGTTTTACGAACATTAAAAGTGATATTGAAGTATGAATTACTGTAAAAAGTGTGAATTTTATAAAAGTTTCTTTAAAGAAGGAATTTAATTGATGAAATAAGTCTTGCACGCATCAGATGCTAATCAAATTCAATGCATTCCATCTATTAACACAAATTGTAATAAATAAATAATTCACATGAATAATTGTGAGATCCGTACGGAGATAACGTTGTAGTTCGCATGTTAATGTTATACACGTAATAATTGTTCCACAGATTTTATGAATTTAAAAACTACTACATATTAAGAAGCTATGCAATAATTTTAAAATACTATTACATTATTTTCACATGTCCGTTTAACTTTTCTTCATCGCCATTAAAAGAAAATATTTTTACGTTGCATAATGGTTCACAGTTCAATAATAATTTAACACTGACCTTTAGGACTCCGTATAATTTTTCATTCCAAAATCAAGATGTTTTTATAACCAAGTAGAATTCCACTGTGCATTATTCATTTCATTTTGTACATATGAAGTTTATTATAACATGTCACTTATTTATCAATTTCTGAAACGCAAATATAGTGATGCACGAGTTGGTTTATAGACCAAATATTAAGAATTAAGGTGTAGCATTTTTAAAGCAAAGATTTAAACGAGTATATAGGAAAAATACGATAAACAAATGTTCAACAATATTCTTCCATCGAATTAAAACGATTTTATTTGTTTCGAAAATCTTATAAGTTCTCGATTCTTTGTAATAATTCAATTTTAAACACAAACGAGTATGATTCAGCTGTCTACGACTTTCTCTGAAATTATCATTGATGTAAATTCCTAATTCATAAACTTATACAACTCCATTCATACATAATTCTATGTTGAATAGGACTACTTTCATTCCAACTTAAATTAAACGTTTCAATATCCCGTTCGCATGCGAATAAAAATGATACTTGTTCGTAATTATCGGTCAGTATTGACAGGAATAATTAGTTTGGACTGTCGGGTAGCTTTAAGTGCTGTTGTAGAAAAGTGTCCAAGCCCCGTCATAAAGGAATGACATTTCCGTTGAGAAGTTACGCTCTCGAAACGTGCTCGCGCCGGCAATTCACCGCGCGGAGCCGCGAGAAACGACGCCGATATGGCAAATCACACGCACGTACACGGATCAGCATTTGCATAATATATTTCGGTCGTAAAATAGCTACGCTCGTCCTGTTTAAACGCGAGCAACACACACGGGATCACTAACGAAGCTTGGAAATTATGGGCCCATAATAATCCTGTAGTAGCTGCGGGCAATCCAACGTGTGTCATTGTTGAACGCTTCCTCTGATTCGTCGTTTCCGGACCTCGACTTCTCGTCGTTCGTTGCAGTCTTTCATGCACAATGCAACTCGCGGAGAAAACGTTCTTCTACGTTGTAACTATTGTTTTTACTAGACGGCACATTTTATGCGTATGCGATAAAAATTATATTACCCATTACCTCAATCTCACATCTAAAATACAAAAATTTCCTTTACGACAGTATTATTTCCTCTTTTATTGTATTACCGAAGTCTCAGAAGTTTCTTTCATCCCTATACCTTCTTAATTTTACATATAATATACAACAATTTTCTCTGTGACAATACTATTTCATCTTGCATTCTGTTACCGGAGTCTCAAAAGTGTCTTTAATCCCAGTACTTAAATGGACCGTTTATTTTGAAAGCGGTGCAAGTCCATTTTCTTCTGTTTCGAGAAAATTAAATGTTAGCACATCTGACAATTAAAAAATATAGGTTAATTATGTGAAGTCTGGGAATGTTTGTACTAATTTATCAATATGTAATTTGATTATATAAATTTCTTTTAGGCGAATTTAACTAAAATAATATATATTTCCAGGATGCAAATGGACTTAAACCACTTTCATAATTAGTCAATTGTAAATATCATTTAATTTCAATTTTGAAATAACAAATATCACTTAAAATATATTTCATTTTAATGCAATTTTGTTTATAAATAATAACAAGAAATAAAATAGAATTCGTAGTTTTTATTTTGAACGTTAATTATATTTATATATTGTTAAACTTAACACAAGACATTGGTATTATTAATTATTTATGCTCTTCATGTAGCAGTGTTTTGAAATATTCAATAGGCCTAGCATCGTGATACAAAGGCGCCAGGGTGATTTTTTCAAATTTTGACGGTCTTCCCCGACATGTAGGTGATAAATTTACTCTTAAATTCTGTGTCCACCATTGATGTTTTATATAAAATAGTATACGGTGCACTTTTGTAAAATCTCATCCAACATATTTGCAACCAATTTACTTTTCCTCCATTAGTGTTCCTTCTTATCTGTTTTTTAATTGCGTTTTGTAGATTTCTTGTTGAAACGAAATTCTGTCGTTTCATTTCGCGTAAAATAAATTTATTATGTTGTATATATTGGCTTATAACGTCATAATAATCCTGTGGTGTGTAACTAGTTATAAACAAAAAGTTTACACTAAATTAAGCATAAATTACGTCATATCTCATTTTTTTAAAAAAAAGACACACTACTTTCAAAATAAAAGGTCCAAATATTACATTTAAAATACAACTTCCTCTATAATAATATTATTTTATCTTTCATTCTATTACGAAACTTTTAAAAGTTTCTTTCACCCCAGTACCTTAATTTTACATTTAAAATACTACAATTCTCCCTTTTGCTATATTACCAAAGTTCCAGAAGGTTCCTTTACCCCAATACCTTAATTTTACATATCAAATACAAAATTGATCTGCATGACAATATTATTTCCTCTTTCATTCTGTTACCGAAGTCTCAAAAGTTTCTTCAATCCCAATACCTTAATGTTCCATCTAAAATACAACAATTTCCTCTATAGCTATTTTATTTCCCCTTTCATCCCCTTACCGAAGTCTCAGAAGCTTCAATTCGCTTCAATGCCCTCATCTCACTTCCAAAGAACAATTTCTACTCCAGAATAATATTCTACAATATAAAACTTTTTCCGTAGCAAAATTCAATGGGACACCTTGTACATTTCTCAGCAATAAACGTAATCCGAATCAGCAAAACTATCCAATAACGGGCAAATCTGTTAGAACAGTCGCGAGTGAAACCATTCCTAGTACCACAGCTGTGTTCCTTATCAAAGTGCTGCTCTCGCTAACAATTATAGAACCGAAAAAAATCATTGCGTCGAAATGTTTACTATTCAGGAAGGTTAATACCGTGGCTAGAGCAAGTCTCGAGCGGTTTATACATACGTATGACCAGGCATTAAGATCACTATTATGGCAGCAATAAACTATAAAGAAACGATATTCGAGCGTTAACGTCGGTCCACCTTTTAAGCAACGATCCGAACGTTTGCTTCTTCTTTTTCTTTTCTTTTGGTCGAAGATTTTTGTTTTCACCGTCGTGATGACGGAATGAGTCGGTAAAGAACAACGACGAAGAAGAGGAGACAGAAAGAAAGGATGCAGAACGGTCGCACGCGCGATCAGTTCTTCTCTGGGCCAGCTTATGGCGCCATTAGATGCCATCTATGGGGTTTATAGGGTTGCTGGTGGCTCTTGCGTCCGTGTATGGGGGTTAGAGGCGTGTATGCTCGCCGAGCATAACGCTCGCCTCGAGTAATCTCGTTTATTGCGAGCGAGGATGTACTCGCGGTTACAACGATAGCCTGTTATCCTTAATTCCTAATCATCTCGTGTATCTTCGTCGGCCTCTATCATTCCCGTCAGGACCGAGAGCTGCGAGATTGACGATCCTAATCCAAATGTTTATTCTGTCGTTTCGTTATACGATTCCTTTTTACTCTGGACTAATAAACGGTTCGACATAGTAGAAACTAAATAAGCAATTCACCATGGAATCATACGATTGGGTATAAAGTTGTTGAATTGATAAACTGCAGGATTTAAGAGTGACTTTAACTTGCAATTTCTCGACTCCGATTTTATTTGATTATAAATTACTTTACAGTTTTACTAATTGTCTCGTGTACATCCGTCAGTTTTCATCATTTGCGGTGGAAACGAGGGCTGCAAGATTGACAATTGTCGACTAAATGTTTATTCTGTTGCTTCGTTTGTAACAACTTCAGAAATTCATTTATATTCATATGCAAGTAGTGCGCGGCAGTTACGCTCGCAGCTTTGATGCAGTACGAATGTTTTAATAAAAATTACCTCTCGCAAAAATTTCAATAAAATCGGTTCGTTCAGATTTTATTTATCCCCTTTGGACAAATTCTGCTTCATACGCGGGATTTAACAATAAATAAAAAAAGAATCTTTTGTAATTTTCCGTGTGCGCTTTTAAAGTAATGTATGGACCGTTTATTTTGAAAGTGGTGCAAATCCATTTTCAATTGTTTCGAAAAAATTAATGGTTCGCACATTAGTCAATTAAAAAATATTTCTACTAATTTCTACTAATTTATCAATACATAACTCGATTATATAAATCCCTTTTAAGCGAATTTAACTAAAATAATTACATATTAACGCACTATAAATGGAGTTGCACCATTTTCAAAATTAATGGCTACCCAACTTTAAATTGAACAAAGTATTAGCATTTTTTTTAAAGATATTAAATACGTACTAGTTACAATTAAAAGGTTTACACTAAATGAAGCACAAACTACGTGACATTTAATTACTTTAAACAAAGGACTTACACCACACTCAAAAACAAACATAATCCACATAAATCTTGTTATTATTCGTCTCGACGATAGTAGCAGTTAATAAAATCTCGATTCTCACGTGTATAAAGTTTCTTGAAGCAGGTCAGTGTGTGCGAGAGCGTTTTCTCACGTCCACTGCAACGTGGTTGCTGGAATGCGTATTATTTTTCATATCTTTGGTATTTGTGATTCCGAGTATAATTCACTCCGGAGCAGGCTTATCAGCGATTAGGGCAGGCGATCTCTCGTAAAAAAGAGGACAATTGACATTAACTACTATTCTCCGTAGTTGGGGACAGAAAAACAAATACTCCGTCCGTGTACAGTTTGCCTGTAGTCGCCTAAGTGCGCGAGCACGCGTTGGTCGCGATTTGAAAACACGCGTCGATGGCGGCGCATCAATTTCAGAGGACGATCGGCAGGCACCTTGGAATGTACCTATAGGGTCGGCGGATATCTTTATCCATAATCACGGCCACGTACGTACTATTATTCATCCCGTGGCTTTTTCGGTCTCTTTCTATCCCTTTTTCGTTCCCTTCGATCCGACTTCATCCTCTTTCCCAGGTTTTCCCTTACGACGGCCACGCGCGTTCCTCGTGGAAGGCCGTGTGTAATCATAATTAGCGATGTTATTAGTGACTCGTGGCTTCGTTTTGTCCGGTAAGGATAATTGGTCGGCTCGTTCGCGTTTCTAGATACCGACGCGAGAACCAGAAAAATTCTGGCTGCATTCCGGCCTCGATTAGAGGCGTTCGGAAATTGAAAGATGCTGGCGGTGTGCGTAGCGACGTACCCACGAGCATGCTCGCCTAGAATTGCTATGGCGGAGTTACTTTGGACATTAATAGAAGGGAAAGGTTTCGTCTGGAGTGGATGGGATAGCTTGGTAATAGAATGTTAAGAACGAAATTGTACGAGATTGATGCAGATTACGAGCCGGCTGAGAAACTTCTCTCGTGAACCGGAAGTGGGCAGAAGAGCTTTTCGTTGAGTTCACGATCTTCGATGTACGAGAAGTTGAACGAGATTCTAGTTAACGTTGCCAACCCGACGTTGCTGCGGCAGCGATTTCTGACAGCGTTTCGTAACGATGAATGCGTAAAACTTATTAACATTGAACCTACCGAGCATTAACAATGACTGCTGTATGTTGTCTTACAAAAATGCCAAGATTTAATTTATTTGGATTATTTGCGATTTTTATTGCAAAGTAGAATTGAACAAGATCTGTTGAATCGATTTCTATGAAGGTAATTTTATAACTTCCATAATTGTAAAATAACAATTTTGAAAAGCAGATTACAAGCTGGCTGAGAAACTTCTTTCGCGAACCGGAAATGGCAGAAGAAGATCTTTTCGTTGAGTTCACGATCTGAATAAGATTCTAATTAACGTTGCCAACCCGACGTTGCTGCGGCACCGATTTCTGACAGCGTTTCGTAACGATGAATGCGTAAAACTTATTAACATTGAACCTACCGAGCATTAACAATGACTGCTGTATGTTGTCTTACAAAAATGCCAAGATTTAATTTATTTGGATTATTTGCGATTTTTATTGCAAAGTAGAATTGAACAAGATCTGTTGAATCGATTTCTATGAAGGTAATTTTATAACTTCCATAATTGTAAAATAACAATTTTGAAAAGCAGATTAC
>CM052093.1:4780974-4792395 GCA_028453745.1 Agapostemon virescens | reverse complement strand
ATAGAGATTTTCAACTCGCAATCATAACAGTTTCATACAACAAGCACAGTTTTTAATAGCGTGGAACGTGTCAAATTTTGTGACTGGAAACTACAATTTGTGGACAGCATTGATTTTCCTTTTACCATTTTAAGAAATTTCTGCAGAATCACATCGAATGCTTGTCGAAGTTTACGGTAAGCATGCTCTTGGTTAATCATAGTGTTTCGAGTGGTATAAAAAATTCAAAAGTGGCGGTTTTAACGTGAAAAACGCAACAACTCACGAATCAATTAAATGTGTCACGAGATGCCGTCTCCATACGTTTGAAAGCCATGGGAAAGATCCAGAAGATAAGAAAATGGGTTCAAAAGCAACGCAATTCTGCTTCGTGATAATGCATCATCATACACGGCAAAACCGGTCAAGGAACCGATTGAGGCGTTTAGTTTGGAAAATAATTTCGCATGCGGCGTAATCATCAGACTTGGCTCTATCTGATTATTTCAATCACGCTGATTTATTGTTATCCGATTAAGAACGTCACTAAATTAATCTTCTTCCGAGGAGACGCATTACCGTAGTCGCGTCAAAATTTATTCGGTAATAATTTCATAGGGCAATAAATAATCGAAACAAGTATGAACCCTTTTTTTTCGAGAACAGTTCATAAGAAATCTTTGCACAGCGGGGGGAAAAAAAGTGAAAAAGCAAAGACGGAAGGTTCCGTTACGAGAGATACTGCACAGGATTAACGCGGCACTCTCCGCGACTGCAGCTCTACCTTCTGCAGGATTTCACGATATAATCTTTTGATCCTGCCGGAACCGCTACTCAGGACAACTTGAGTGCGAACGATTTCGTCGAAAGGCCATCTTAACGGCTAAAAGGATGTTTCCTCGGGGATTCGAGAGGACACGAATCCCACGTAAAACATCCACGACTCGTCGAGGAAACTCCGCGAATGATAACACAGTTTTGCGGGTACGCCCACGTCCGAATTCAATCAGTTTCACTGCAAATCAATTTTACTGCAAATACGAGCGATAAGCGACTATAGTTCACCACCAATGAATTCGAACGCCATTCAACGCTAAACCAACCGAACATCAAAATTAGCTAGCTTTTATTGTTTTATAGAAATTATTCAGAATTTTTAATGTAACGTATGATTGAATTCCTGCGAATATAATTTTACAACTTTACCAATTGTAAGCTAAGAAATCTATAGAATAAAGAATAACTCAAAATTGGATCAGACGACTTGCTTTTTGTTTAGAGTTTAGCAGCATTTATTTATTTAACTGACGTGCGAAACGTGATCGGTGAAATTGCAATAACAAGAATTACGTGACAACGCGAAAAGGCACTTCTCAAAACATTTTTAGTCGAGTTCTTAGTGAAAAATTAAAATATATCATCAAAATTGATGGCTACAGAAAAGAATGACACGCATAGATATCACTTCAACTAATTAAAAAGAAAAACAGAGAATGGCTTGTCGAAGATCAATTGTGCCCATGATTATGAAAGTGGTCTAAGTCATATATTTCTTGTTTCGAGATATTTAATGAATTGCATTTGAATAAATTAAAAAATATTTTTACATTCTGCGATATTTTAATTTATAATTGTATTAGTCTTGATTAATGGAAATTTATTATGAATATGAAAATGTTGTTTTTAAAGATTGAACTGACTTAGACCATTTTCAAAATTAACTGAATGTTCTATAAATGACTTAAAGCAATAAAGAACTATGGGTTTTATTTGAAACAATAACTTTAATGAAATAATTCATGAACATTTATTAATTACTTTTAAAAAGTAATCCATTTTTATCATTTCGAGTTTTTAAGATTCATCAAATGTTCCTGAAAAACTGGAGGGATGTATGGTAGTAAACACATAATATCTTTATATTTTTCTTTCGTTACTGGTCTAGTGGTGGTGTATAATGGAAGTAATTTAATATTTCCGTTCATTTTTGGTGTTCCTCTTTTAGGTGAATGATCCAAAACGTGGAATTTAGAATCATCTAAAGAAGTTTTATAGAACATTTTATAAGGTTCATTTTTCAAGAATCTCATCTATTAAATTTGCAGCCAAGAGACAGATTTGCCCGTGGTATTTTTTACTCTTCTAGTGATTTCGTTGAAATAAAATCCGGCTGCGACATTCGTTTTATCGAAAATGTATTTGTTCTTCTACACTTTTCTATCAATTCATAATAATGCTCAGGATTGTATAAGTAATTTCCTTGCTTTATTTTCATTTCTATCAACCAAAAATCACGGTCATTCGGTAGAATGAAAGGACCCGATACCAAAAATTTGTGGTCTACTGTTTCAATATTATTATTTGATGACTGAGCAATTTTCATCCATGTCAATGCTATTTTAATTTTACGATTTTGGCCTGAACAAGCATCACTGTAAGCTATTACCTGTTTTCAGTAGTTATATCCTCCATATACAGAGGGCCACGCGCCATTTTCAAATTATGTTTATATAATTTCTTTAAATTTTTGACTTAGACCACTTTCATAATTAACACTAAATGAATTCCATATAATGTTGAAATTACAACCACTATTTAATGGTTCATTTTTTACGATATCGTAAAAATTACATTGAATAAATTTAGTTTAAAATAATGTGGTGTGAAATAACTGAGAAACTCATTTTTTTTTAATTTTGACTTAGACCACTCTGATAATTATGGGCACAATTGTAAATCATAGATTTTTATATTTAAAAAGCGTGGCCAATCGTTGTTTTATCAAAAGACTGTATAACGGTTACTCGAATGAAATTCGATACACCTATCGGTAGGATATACGTCGTGAACTGGCTCAAGGAGAGAATAAAATTCCTGTTTCGTAACTTGTTTCGTTCGGTACGTGCTAAACACTCGATTAATTACCCGGGCTGCGACATCGTTGAAAAATAAAAGGGAAAAAGGGGCGTAATACCGTTATAACGATACGGGGGCCCACTTGGAGAACGATAAAAGGCTATCGAAATTGATCAAAGTAATTGTAGTGCTTTGTCTATAATTAGGGACGCCATTATGGGCTAGGCCAGCGCACCAGCTTTCCATAAGGGGTAGCCACGATAATTGCGTATCCTTAATTGTTCACTTATGTTTATCGGGGGAGGAATCGATGCGTCGCGACGGAACGGGTAATTCGTTGTTACAACCGACTGTGTCTTTCGCTAACAGTGAAAGGCTTCGGGTTATTGTTAGTCGTTCCAGCGCGATTGTCAGCGTCGGCGCTCGCCTGAGATATGAAAATCCCGGATTTCGATCTGCCCAGAAAACTATACCGCGCGCTGGTCAAATAATTGTAGCCTGTCGCGATGAAAAGTATGCACACGCGTCGGAACAATGGAACCGTAATGGACTTTCGTAATGTCGGACCGACGCTGTTCGAAGCATTGCGAGCAGAACCATGAAGGCCACGACCGGCATAGTGATCCTCGTCCTGTGTCCGATACCCTAAACGTGTTTTCAAACTGTCTTATGGAAATTTCTTTAAACAATTGCAGTTAGGTTAGAAATATTTTATAATATTTCAATCAGTTTCAATAAAGTTCAAAATCATAAAGTTTCTCAACAAAATGACCCTCCATCGCACGAATTAGAAACACAAAATCATTTAGTCATCGACAATTCGTTTAAAAATTCATAGCGACATGTTTTCATATTGTTTTATTCGTGGAAATATTTTAAATCAATGTCAGATAGGTCAGAAATATTTGGTATTATTTCAACCTAAGAAAAAATTTATTTAATTGGAATCTCGATATTTTTCAATAAAATTATTCTCTATTGCACAAGTCAGAAGTACACATCCATTTATCCACTGACATTTCTTTTGAAAACTCGCAGTTTTTCTTACGAAATGCTATTGCTTCCGTATTGCATAAAACCGCTGCTAGTAAATAGGAATCAAATCAATTAAAGAAAGTTAAAACAGTACAAGTCCAATTCATAGATCTCATAAACCTTCCACTAGACAATAAAATTTGTTGAGATTGCAGTCTGCTAATTTTATGTATCTATAGCAGAAATGAGTAAGTTAAGTTGAAAATATAGTGATTAAATGAAATGAAGAATATTGGTGTACTACTGTCAAATGAAGAAAAAGTAAGGATTTCCCCTATTTATTTCTTAAACTTAACTATTAACCTCATTTAAATTAAAGTAAACTACAATTATACTAATTGTAATATTCTTTCAAGTTTGTCGACCCATAAGAATCAGCAAACTATTTATTTCCCTAGGTTAACTATTAACCTCATTTAAATTAAAGTAAAATATAATATACATCAATTGGAAGATTATTTCAAGTTTGTCGACCTATAAAACTCAGCAAAGAAACTGGAGTGTTTAATAATTCAGCTGCAAAGTTGATTCGTCCTAACTAGATACATGCAGACTGTCTTGAACTCATGTTTCTTATCGGTTCTCTCAGCTCACTGATTTCCCCTGACTTTTCCCTGTCCTAGATATCAATTTTCTCGGAAAGTATTGTTTACTACACTTTCCTTTCCATACGAGTTGCACAAGTACGACAGTGCCATTCCGTCGGCGTCGGTGAAGTTAGAAATTATAAATAGACTTCGAATATTTACGCGAATCCACGTGTCAAGCATACATTATAGTTCTAGCTTAAATTCATACAAAAAGTTTTATTCCATATACTTGAATTTTCATCGTCTAAATTTATCGATGTCTTTGTTGCATATCAAATTCTGCATTTCTATGCAATCGTTGTACGATGTCCTGTCTAGTGAATGAACACAGTTCTCCCTAAAAGAAAGGCCAACAATTACAATTCAAAATTCACAGATATCTCGCTGTTGAGATATAATTTTGTTTTCATGTCATCCCACGCATTCAGGATTAATATTATTGTCGTTTAACAAAATCTACCGTCCAAACGTAATCGATTATCAATTTGCATTTTGAGGAAGTTTAATGATCCTGTGATAAGTTCCTTTAGATAATTATCATTCACTAATATCACAGTTAGAAATCGATGTTCAGTCATTAGTGACCTGACCTATTCTTCGTTTAATTCTCTGCTAGATTTTGAATATTGACTACAACCATCAAATCTGGAACGTAAAAACTTAACGGTGTCTGAAGAATCTCAGTCTTTCGATATGTGCCCATCATTATGAAAGTGGTCTAGGTCAAAATTAAAAAAAAAATGAGTTTATCAGTTATTTCACACCACATTATTTTAAACTAAATTTATTCAATGTAATTTTTACGATATCGTCAAAAATGAACCATTAGATAGTGGTTGTAATTTCAACATTATATGGAATTCATTTAGTGTTAATTATGAAAGTGGTCTAAGTCAAAAATTTAAAGAAATTATATAAACATAACTTGAATTTTTGGTATTGGGTCATTCCTTTCTACCGAATGACCGTGATTTTGGGTTGATAGAAATGAAAATAAAAAAGCAAATTACTTATACAACCCTGAGCATTATTATGAATTGATAGAAAAGTGTAGAAGAAGAAATACATTTTCGATAAAACGAATGTTGCAGCCGGATTTTATTTCAACGAAATCACTAGAAGAGTAAAAAATATCGCGGGCAAATCTGTCTCTTGGCTGCAAATTCAATGGATGAGATGCTTGAAAAATGAACCTTATAAAATGTTCTATAAAACTTCTTTAGATGATTCTAAATTCCACGTTTTGGATCTTTCACCTAAAAGAGGAAGACCAAAAATATATGGAAATATTAAATTACTTCCATTAGACCACCACTAGACCAGTAACGGAAGAAAAACCTAAAGATATTATGTGTTTACTACCATACATCCCTCCAGTTTTTCAGGAACATTTTAAGAATCTTAAAAACGCGAAATGATAAAAATGGATTACTCTTTAAAAATAATTAATAAATGTTCATGAATTATTTCATTAAAGTTATTGTTTCAAATCAAACTCATAGTTCTTTATTGCTATAAGTCATTTATAGGACATTCAGTTAATTTTGAAAATGGTCTGTCCATTAATCAAGACTAATGAAAATTGTAAATTAAAATGTTGCATAATGTAAAAATGTTTTTTAATTTATTCAAATTCAAGTCATTAAATATCTCGAACCAAGAAATATATGACTTAGACCACTTTCATAATTATGGGCACATAATAGCATAGCAAAGACTAAATATGCTAATGATTGGAGATGCTTTCAGCACTTTGAAAGTTCAAAGAAGTGCTCATGAAATTAAAACTTCAGCGTAAAAATAGAAACTTGATCGTTCCCATTCGTTTCTAATATATTAACGATTACGATGTTTAATAATCCCTACTTGGAGGGTAGCAGATTCTCCGTCTAGTGGCACTAACTTTCATTAAATCTGAAACGAGAAGATTCTTCCCGAACTCGCGAGTGACATGCGCGGCCGTGCTCGATACTTTCCAATTAAATGAGTCAGATAAAGCTTCCCGTTGAAGTGCAACGCCGCTGGAGCAGTCAGCGAAGCGTCGAATATTGTCAAACAATAATTAAATCGAGCGTTCTGCTAGCCGAGCAACACCCTACTCTTGCCAAGACAGAGAGCTATATGACCCACATGTACGTCGGGACAGAAAAATTGCAATTATTAGTTCCTTTGTGCAGCGTTCTAGGTCGAGGAAATTTCCACGAACCTGAACACCGTCTATTTCATGAATTGATGATTTTCATTTGTCGTCGGCGAATCTCGTTGAAAATGCAATCAACGCGTTAATGAAACATCTTTGGTTACAGACGCCACTGGCAAACTTTTGTACCTTTGTGAGAATCACTATTTCACTTACGAACAGCAATTTCACTTTTTGGAACAATGTTCTCTACCGTTTTTCTTCTGCACGTCGACCGAAACTCGTTCGTTGCATCTTATCAACGATAAAAAGCACTCAGTTCACTGACGAATGGAATCCTTGTTCGAAGAGGATTTTATTGAATTCGTATGTTAACATTAAGTCTACCACAACGAGTCAAATAACCTTTTTCAGATTTTTTATTTTACAATTATTGAAATTATAAAATTGCCTCCATAGGAATAGATTCAATAATCTTTTTGTTCAATTGTACTTTGTAATGAAAATTGCAAATAATCCAAATGAATTAAATCTTGGCATTTTTACAAGACAATGTGCACCAGTCAATTTCAATGCTCAGTAGAATTAAAGTTAATGAGAGCTGCTTTCATTCTTCCAAAACAGTGAACTATGCACTGAATTCAACCCTATGTAGAATTTAACGAGTATAATCAATGAAGTACCAAGAGAGAAAAAGAGAAAAAAGAAAGATTTTTATGTTGCACGAAGATTGATAATACGGTGATGAAACTTGAAAATCTTCTTCAGGGTTAAGAGACCGTACCTTAGCCGCAAGAATAGTGGACGGTTAAGAAATGGTTAATAATAAATAATGGTGAATAATTTTTAATTTTGATGCTCGGTAAGTTTAATGTTAAGAAGTTAATATAATACGACTTGTGTGAAGTTATCGATGCATTTTTGTATAAATTTAAAACTGGTATATTCTTGGGATAATAATAGACATGCTACTGGTATTATTACTATTTTACTTAGATGTGTGCGATATATTTTGCCAACGGATTAATGTGTATATTTACGCATTCTTCATATGTATGTTTAAAAAATAATCGAAAAGCAATTAAGAAATTAATTTTGCCAATGTAAGATCGAGATATGGACCGTTTATTTTGAAAGTGGTGCAAGTCCATTTTCTTTTGTTTCGAGAAAATTAAATGTTAGCAGATCTGACAATTAAAAAATATAGGTTAATTATGTGAAGTCTGGGAATGTTTGTACTAATTTATCAATATGTAATTTCATTATATAAATTTCTTTTAGGCGAATTTAACTAAAATAATATATATTTCCAGGCTGCAAATGGACTTACACCATTGTCATAATTAGTCAATTGTAAATATCAATTAATTTCAATTTTTAAATAACAAATATCACTTAAAATATATTTCATATTAATCCAATTTTGTTTATAAATAATAACAAGAAATAAAATAGTATTAGTATTTTTTTATTTTGAACGTTAATTATATTTATATATTGTTAAACTTAACACAAGATATTAGTATTATTAATTATTTATGCTCTTCATGTGGCATTGTTTTGAAATATTCATGATGCACAGGAGGTATATAAGGCAATAGCTGCTGCATATCCTTATATTTTTCGTATGTAATAGGCCTGGCATCGTGATACAAAGGCGCCAGGGCGATTTTTTCAAATCTTGGCGGTCTTCTCCGACATGTACGTGATAAATTTAAAGTCTTAAATTCTGTATCCTCCGTTGATGTTTTATATAAAATCGTATACGGTGCACTTTTGCAAAATCTCATCCAACATATTTGCAACCAATTTACTTTTTCTCCATTAGTGTTTCTTCTTATCTGTTTTTTAATTGCGTTTTGCAGATTTTTTGTTGAAACGAAATTCTCTCGTTTCATTTCGTGTAAAATAAATTTATTATGTTGTCTACATTGGTTTATAACGTCATAATAATCCTGTGGTGTGTACAGGAAATTCTTTTTTCGTAATGCCATTTTTTCTGTCTATGGAAATTGGACTTACACCACTTTCATAATCAATCGTTACGTAATTTCTTTTACCAGCCAATTTTAAATTGAACAAAGCATAGGCATTTTTTAAGATATTAAATACTAACTAGTTATAAACAAAAAGTTTACACTAAATTAAGCATAAATTACGTCATATCTCATTTTTTTTAAAAAAGGACTTACACCACTTTCAAAATAAACGGTCCATATGTGCTACTACCCCGTCGTCGGTAGTCAATTTAGGGATTATTTAATAACACAAAATCGTGAGAGTTTAATGGAACCGAGGCTGGAGTTTGCGATATTCGCGGTGAAATTTAATGGTTTTTAATACATAATCTACAGCTATTTTCTTGAAATGCATCATCCTGCTCGTGTTTATATCACGTTGCGTTCCGCAAAAGTATTTTCCCACATGGTAACTGTCAAGCATCCTCTGCATCGCAGAAGAAATATGTGTTTTTCTCGGATAACGCGAGTCGTCGGCCAGTTGGGAAACACGAGTTCTGTGAAAATCTACAACGATCACACGGTAGCAATTTTACGTTGTTGGAGCAACAGTTAGATAAAGCCAACATCCGGCTGATCGTCGATTAAAGAAGCTGTTTCCTAATCACGAAAATTGCGTTGCTCGCGCTCACGATAGAGAAGGTTTAATGAAACTTATTATGTGCAAGAAGCCCACAATTTGATTATACACAGACATCGAGATTTGCAACGAAGAAGACGCTCTTCGAAGGAACGGATTTATGTATATATAGAAAATATGGAAAACGAGAGCAAAGTTTATACCGCGCAACTCTTCTCTGGAACGAGTATTTAATACTTTTCTGCATCGTCGAACATCGATTTCAATTCACTTCGAGCTCATTACTTTCTTCCCATTTCATTTTTCCCTCTTCCGCATCGAAGTTCACTAAAAGTTTTACCATTTTTTTTCAATTCTTTTACAGTGTCCAATGCGTGAGTGACGACGCTACTTTTCCCATTTGTTTCCTTGGATTGGCAACTAAATCGTATTCGCGAGCGACGCACAATGCACTGCGACGTTGAACGCGTTTAATAAACGGACGCGTTTACATGGGGTATCCACCCGCCAAAGGAATTCTTATGGAACACCCACGTACGCTCTTTTACGGCTTCGCAAATGAATTGACAAACGCGAACGGGTACTTGTCTGATAATAGAGTACATCCTTGATTTTTTCCACGTAGGAATGTTCATTATGGCGGCTGAAAACTCGGGATTTATTGCACAGATGATAATAATAATAATATTCATATAATATTTATATCATATTCATTCATATAATATTTATATTACATTTATTCATGTAATATTTATATTAAAATAATATTCATCTAACTATCTGTAATAATATTCATCTAACTATCTGTAATAATATTCATCTAACTATCTGTAATAATATTCTGTAATTATCAAAATTACATTATGTAGTATCTGCAGAAGTTATTAATTTAATTTAATAAGAAGTTTATAAAGTTTACAATGCGGCAACATATTATTAGAACTTGGAAAAATTCATTTTGTAACTACATGATAAATAATGTCGCTAACATTGCTAATGAATGCATATTTGCACTTTACAAACATCGATGCATAACTTCATATAGGTCTATAAGTTGTATATGGTCTATAATATTTGTTGCTGTTTTAAACAAGTAAATTTAAGAAGCCATAAGGAAGTAAATTCGCTTAAAGTAAAATGGCATTCTCAAAATTCAGTTTACTATTAGCCTTTAGCACTCGAATGGCGCTTCTAAGATGTCACTAAAAATTGCAATACTATTATTTAAACAACTTTTACATCGCTACGTTGAAGAAATCGATAAAACTGTTAATGTTCTAAGTACGAGTAATAGTAATTAATTTCATATGTACGAAAGGAAATAGACTATGTACAATTGAGCTATTATAGGTAAAAATATTGTTTCGATTTTGGAGTAGAATTGCTTCGAGTGCAAAGGGTTAACAAATACCCTTACCAATTTCTCATATTCACAAGTAAATTCACAAATAATAAATCATTAGGAACTTCACAGTCATAAAATCATAAAACGTTATTATTCTTTGCTTCTCATCGTATTCGACTCATTTTTCTAGATGAGGCGACACCAAACACGATGCAGTTAGAATTATAATTACTTCTGCACTAAACGATTTACATTTAGAGAGTGAAAAGGGATGACGAACAGAAAACAAAGAGAGACGGAGACTTTCCACTCTTTTCTTTTGCAATCAGTATCCGCCATTTTTGCAGTAAATTGTTGGCAACCCTGAAAAAAGAACAATTTGACAGCTGAGAGTTTAGGGTTAGTAAAAATGGAGCGTTATACGATACAACAACGTGTTTTCATTATTGAACAATATTTCAAAAATAATGAATGTTTGGCGGCCGCAGTTCGAAAATTTTATACAAAATATGGTCAAAATAGTGTTTTAACCTCAACTGTGAAAAGATTAATTGAAAAATTCAGGCAGACTGGATCAGTTGGAGACGCTAAACACACCGGTCGTCCAAAAAGAAGTCGTTCAAATGTCAATATCGAAGAAGTGTGTGAGAGTGTTGGTGAAAAGCCAGAAACATCAATTCGGCGTCGTGGACAAGAATTGCAAATTTCAAGAAACTCTCTACAGCGTATACTCACAAAAGATCTGTGTCTCCATGCTTACAAAATTCAATTAACACAACAACTGAAGCCTAATGACCATGAACAGCGAAGAGAGTTCGTGGAATGGATTATTGAACATCCACTTGTTGATGTTCAATAATCCATTCCACGAACTCTCT
>CM052093.1:4757795-4780874 GCA_028453745.1 Agapostemon virescens | reverse complement strand
CTGTGTCTCCATGCTTACAAAATTCAATTAACACAACAACTGAAGCCTAATGACCATGAACAGCGAAGAGAGTTCGTGGAATGGATTATTGAACATCAACAAGTGGATGCTGATTTTTCGAGCAAAATCATCCTAAGCGTTGAAGCACATTTTCGCCTTGATGGCTTTGTTAATCGCCAAAATTGCCGTGTTTGGGGTGCGGAGAACCCTCGTGTGATTGTCGAACAACAAATGCACCCACAATGTGTCACTGTTTGGTGCGGATTTTGGGCTGGAGGCATCATTGGACCATACTTTTTTGAAAATGATATCGCGACATGATAACACAGTTCTTTCTGCCGAAATTGAATGCTATTGATGAGGCCAATATGTGGTTTCAACAAGACGGTGCCACATGCCATACAGCCAGTGAAACAATTCAATTACTGCATGAGACATTTCCTGGTCGTGTACTCTCTCGTTTCGGTGATCAGAATTGGCCCCCTAGATCGTGTGATTTAACATCATTAGATTTCTTCTTATGGGGTTATTTGAAGTCAAAGGTCTATGTCAACAAGCCCACAACCACCCGTGCATTACAAGAGGAAGTTAAACGCTGCATCAACGAAATTCAGCCACAATTATGCAGAAAGGTGATGAAAAATTTCGGCTAAAGAGTGCGTATGTGTCAGCAAAGTCGTGGAGGCCATTTGCCCGATGTGTTATTTCATAAATAACCCTATCCTATGTACTTTATGATTCAATGAAAAAATAACAATCTAAAGACTAAAAACTGTGTTTTCTATTTAATTCAAAGCTTGCGTTAATTTTGGGACACCCTTTAGTTCCTTTTCCAGAACTGTCGCTCGACAGACTCGAAGATACGACAATCACGGAGAAGATACTGTATCGATATAATAGAATTTTCTTCTTGTCTTCGTCGACATTTATTAACCAGCCACTTTGTAATCAGAGTCTGATGAGTGTAAAGACGCGGCGGCGTGCTGCGAATCAGTGTGACAGTGATTGCCGGTGTTCTGTGTCTCCTTAAATTTCTGATTACGACGTGCCAATCTTGACGTAATAACAAGTTCGCGATCATGTAAAACCACAGAAGCTGATCGTACTTCCACTTCACGGGATTCTGCAACCACTTTTGCCGTCAATTTAATAAACGGGGAACTGTTCCACGTAATAGAATTTTATTATTCTTTTCGAACACGTCAATAAATGTTTCAATCTAACATCGACCTAGTTACGGATTTTCTGTAAAAATTCGTAAAATTCGTAATTGTAAATTATAAATTGTAAATTGTAAAATTCGTTGGAAAACTGTTTCTCTAAAGATTGAAAAGGATGACTTACTTACTTGTTTAACTTTTATCGCTTGGAGTATTCCATGAAAACAAATTCAAGATAGTTATGTATAAGCACCTGATCGAAGTAAAATATTTGGAGAAGGTTATATACTCGAGTCTATAGTCATTAATAAACACCGAATTCTTTATATGAAATAAAAACTTTCTGCAACAAACTATGCAAAACTGAAGTTCAATGAAATGTATTTCTTCTCTTAAATATTCATTAAATTGTTTGCAATTACTGTAGTCTTTGTTGAAAAGATCCCGAAATATCTACGAGCCTGCGTATGTGTGCGGTGTGCGTGCGTGTGTGATTGTTTTCTACAGTTGATTGTGTTTTTGTTCGCCGCGTGGTGTGAAGTCTTGTACAGAGAGTCGAGTCGAGCGGTAACCGACCATCTTTATTCTTTAATAAACTATCACGTATACCTAACAGGTTATGGGCCCAGGAGAACTCTAGCAACTCAGTAGCGACTGTAAGTAATTAAAATCAAAAAAGGTACGTCGTAATAAGTGTCGCGAGAAACACAGACGCCACGTGATCGTCATGAATCCGAATCAAATTCGGAAGTTAGGAGAGAAAAATTACGAATCTTGGAAGATTCAAGTACGAAGTCTGTTAGTGTATAATGAATTATGGCAGTACACGAATGGAACAGAAGTAAAAACTGAGGAAAATGAACAAGAATGGACGAAAAGGGATGAAAAGGCGTTGGCCTTGATACTGCTGAGCGTGGAAGAAAATCAGTTGAACCATGTAAAAAAGGCAGAAACATCAAATGAAGCCTGGCAAAATTTGCAACGAGTACATCAATCAAAAGGTCCGGTAAGAAGAGCTGCATTATATCGAGAACTAAATAGAATAAAAAAGGACGCGCATCAAACGATGACGCAATATACGAATTCTTTCCAGGAAAAGCTAGAACAGTTGGAAGAAGCGGGGGTAAATATCCCAGACGAGTTGGCGTCGATAATGTTGCTCGGGTCCTTACCGACCGAATACGAAAATTTCGCGATCGCGATCGAAACACGTGACGTACTTCCGAACCTCGAAAGTCTCAAAGTAAAACTCATAGAAGAAGAAGCCAGAAAAAGAGAAAACCACGAAGAGGAAATAGAAGATCCACAGAATAATGCATTTATGACGCAAAAGAGATATCCCCCACGTTTTAAAAATAAGAAGTTTGAAAATTATCACAAGCAGGCAAAGTTCAATGGGAACTGCAATATATGCAATAAATATGGGCACCGCGCAAAAGAGTGCTATTCTAGACAGAACGATGTTGCAAATAAAAGAAGCGATATAATTAAAAGAGGTGATGCGATGTTGACAACGGCACTGTACAACTGCGGGCAAAATTCAAGGATCTGGTATCTGGATAGTGGTGCAACAACACACATAACCAATGAAGAACAAAAATTTAGGAGTATAAATGACCATCGAACAGAGATATACACTGGAACGAATGAAAAAGTGGGCTCAACAGGAAAAGGACAAGTAGATATTGAAGTAAACACACCAAATGATTATAGGAACAAAGTGAAGTTAAATGAGGCAGTGCTCGTGCCAAATTTCAAGAACAATTTATTGTCCGTTTCCCAGATTGCTAAGAATGGGTACAAAGTGACATTTTACAAAGATGGAGCCAAAGTGAGACGTCCTGACGGTAGCATTGCAATGAGTGCTAAAGAACGAGATGGGCTATACGTAGTGGAAGAAAGTACAAAACATGGTGCAGTGTTCCAAGCAGACCAAGGTAACCCGCTAATGAAGTGGCATACTAGACTAGGGCATCTTAATTTCAGTGACGTGCATAAACTGAAAAGAAACAATATGGCAGATGGCATAAACGATGTACTACAAAATGAAAATATAGTGTGCGAGGTATGCATTAAAGCAAAGATAAACCAGTTACCATACACACAGACAAATAATAGAGAGACTGAAACATTAGGACTAGTACACAGTGATATTTGTGGCCCATTTAGTGTCGAATCTTTAGGGGGAGCACGATACTTTATGACGTTCATAGACGATAAGAGTCGTTATACACAAATCAAAACATTGAAGAAGCGATCTGAGGCCTTAGAAGCATTTAAAGAATACAAGGCACGTGTGGAGAAATTAACAGGTAAACAAATAAAAAGGTTAAGGACAGATAATGGAAGAGAATATCTGTCACGTGAATTCAACGAATTCTTGAAACGCGAAGGAATATCAAGACAATTAACTGTGGAGTACACTCCACAGCAAAATGGAGTAGCCGAAAGGGCCAATCGTACTTTGGTGGAGATGGCCCGGTGCATGTTAGCACAAGCCGGAGCACCTATGTCATTGTGGGCAGAGGCCATAAATGCAGCAACGTTTATAAGGAATCGATGTCCGACAAGAGCAAATCTTGAAGCTACACCCTATGAAATCTGGACAGGCCGAAGACCGTATATAGGTTTCTTGAGGGGATTTGGTAGCAGGGTTATTGCTCTGGAAAAGGGAAAAACCAGAAATAAATTTGCAATGAAAGGAAAGGAGTATGTCCTGGTTGGATACTCAAATGAGGCCAAAGCATATAGATTATGGGAAAAAGGAACCCGTAGAGTAATTAACAGACGAGATGTAAGATTCATAGAAGATTGGAATAAAGCTCCAAGCGAAGACGAAATGCACCTATTTGATGCTCCTATGAGACCCATATCCGAACAAGAAGAAGAACAGAAAAAGAAAAGAGATGACGTTCAAGAAGCAGAAGAGTCTGAACGAGAAGAACCTGGGGAAGAATTCAGGCGAGAGGGTCTACCGACTACTCAGAAGAGAGGACCAGGGCGTCCTAGAATGGAAAGAACGGGAAAAAGAGGCAGACCCCGGAAGCTATTTTCTACTGGGGAAACTCAAAATCAAGATCGAGTTGAGCCGACAACAGTGACGGAAGCAATGGATGGTCCAGATCAAAATTACTGACTAGAGGCGATGTCAGCTGAATTCAACGCGCTGCAAGAAAACAACACGTGGTCTTTGGTAAACAGGCCGACAGGTAAAAATATATTAAAATGTAGATGGGTGTTTAAGGTAAAGCGACACCAAGACGGATCCATCGACAAGTATAAGGCGAGGTTGGTAGCGAGAGGGGACCAACAGCTCGAAGGAGTGGACTTTGACGAAGTGTTTGCACCAGTCGCCAGATTAGATGCAATACGTACTCTGTTAGCATCTAGTGTAGTAAAAGGAATGCAGGTTCATCAAATGGATGTGATGACTGCATATATACAAGGGGACTTGAAGGACGAAATATACATGGAGCAGCCCCAAATGTTTGTTAAGAGTAATGAAAGGGAAAAGGTCTGTAAATTGAACAAACCATTGTATGGACTCAAACAAGCGGGACGTGAGTGGTATCACAAGCTAAATGATTATTTAACAAAATTAAAGTTTAAGAGAACAGCTGTTAACCCGTGTGTATACGTAGATACAAAAGAAGGTAGCGATTCTATAATTATAGTATATGTAGATGACTTATTAATTGCGTCCGCTAGTTCAATAAGTATAAGTAATATAAAGAACGCGTTAAAAGTAAAGTTTAAAATAAGAGATTTAGGTTGCGTTAAAGACATTTTAGGTATGCATGTAGACAGAGACGGAGTCGGAGACATCAAAATAAGCCAAAGAATGTATATCCAGGATGTACTTGAGAGATTTGGCATGGTGGATTGTAACCCTACAAGCATACCGATGGAACAAAATTTGGACATCACCAAACTCGAAGAAGAGACAAAACTACGTGAAGATGAAAAATTAAACGAGCCATATAGAGAGTTAATAGGATGTTTGAATTATTTGTCAAACGCGACGCGGCCCGACATTGCGTTCGCAACTAATCTACTAAGTCGTTTTTGTGTAAATCCTAAGCTAATTCATTGGAAGATGGCGAAACGCGTGCTACGATATTTAAAAGGTACAATAGATTACGGTATAAACTATTCTAATTCAGAAAAGTCGTTTGTGGGTTACGTAGATGCCGATTGGGCTGGCGATAATAGTGATAGGCGATCATGTACAGGCTATGTAGTATGCATTGCAGGAGGTCCAGTTAGTTGGAAATGTAAAAAACAGAAGTCCGTAGCACTTTCGACAATGGAGGCTGAGTATATGGCACTATCTGAATTAACCAAAGAAGTAATTTATATGAGAAACCTGCTTGACCATATGAAAATTTATGACTTGATAAAAGATGCTACGCGAATAAAGTGTGACAACCAAAGCGCAATTCAATTATGCAAATACAGTGTGTATCATGCACGCAGTAAACATATCGACATAAGGTACCATTTTTCAAGAGAAGCGCAGGAGCGGGGAGATATAGAAGTAGGGTATTTAAATACGAATGAAATGCCAGCAGATATGCTCACAAAGCCTCTCACTAAAGACAGACATGTATATTGTGCGAAATTGTTAAACTTGTTAAAGTAGAGTAATTATAGATGATAGATACTTCGGCACGTAGATAAGGGGGAGTGTTGAAAAGATCCCGAAATATCTACGAGCCTGCGTATGTGTGCGGTGTGCGTGCGTGTGTGATTGTTTTCTACAGTTGATTGTGTTTTTGTTCGCCGCGTGGTGTGAAGTCTTGTACAGAGAGTCGAGTCGAGCGGTAACCGACCATCTTTATTCTTTAATAAACTATCACGTATACCTAACAGTCTTATACTGTTCTGATGTTTTCATTGTTCAGAAGTTCGTTTACGCATTTTTGCTACACATGCATAAAGCATAAACGCACATATGCAATCAATGCATAAATATGAATAGCAGTAAAAATGTCATTGGAAAAAGCTTAATAATTATTTATTAGTCTTCAGATATTTTTCGCGCCATTTACAAGTAATGGAAGTTACACAAAAATGTATTTCTCCTCTTAATGATTTTGATATATTCAAAACATTGTTACTATAGTTTACTTAATGAGAATTGTCATAGATGCACGAAGGAGTCTAATAATTATAATAGATTAAAAGGGAACTTTAAGAGTTCAGCTTTTCTAAATATTCAAAGACCTTTCACTCGAGCTTTCCCTCATCATTTTTTCAAAACCTACACAGATTGGATACACACGATTCCATAGTAATTTCGTACCAAGCTAACGGATTCGCGTGCAAGGGCCAAATGAAATTTTGCGGGTAGACGCGATTATATCGGTCACGCGAGCTTGACGATCGAGTAAGGCCATTTTCTTTTAGCACACATGCATAAAGAAACTATTTGTATGGTATAATCTGATGGTACTAGCCATTAACAAATTCTGTCTGCATAAACAATGTATTTCAAATCTTCGTAAAGCTTGCTAACTTAACATTACGAGAAATAATATTTCACCGAATATTAAACTGAAAACTATTCAGTATAACAAAAATTTATTTCAGACAATGATTTACCAAAATGTATTCTGCATAAATCACAACGCGTACAGTGCATTATTTAATATTTAAGTATTTAATTTATTGTGTGGTATATGCACGATACAAAGCACGTACCACGTAACCAAACATTTCATAAAAAGTCAAACTAATAGTTTGTTATATTAATTTTTAATTGTATGAGTATTTTGTTTCAATGACATTCTACAACGTATACAGAATTGTTTAGAAGACGTCTGTCGTTTATGAAATAATTATTATTTACGTGTTATTAATGTATCCTTTCTGATCCTAGTTTTATTCCTTCCCAGCCTTAGTTGCTTCAAAGGATTACGTAGTTCCTGAAGATTTCTGAATTTCGATGAACCAAAATCTATATTGGAGTACAATACCACGTAGCATTGACGTAATTGCTGTTATTCTGCCTTAACAATGGCAGAAGCTTGCGAGAGGGAATCTTATCGGTCATCGGAGGCACAGAGTGTATCGATGTTATCCTGACACGATGTAATCGTATGATTGTATCACAATCGGTCTATGATTCTGTCATTCGTAACGGTTGACTTCGAAAGATCGTGTCTTTGCAACTGTACGGAGAATGGGCCTGTCTGAGAATAAATTGAGAAGAAAGAGTGCTACGTAAGCTGCTTCCCATTTTGACATTCTTTCAAACGCTGAAATGTATTCACACGACATAAAAGCTTCCCGCGACCTTTATTTATGACGACCTATTTCCTGTTAAAAAGAGAAAGCCACGAGTCTTTAAATTTCTCAAGGAACTTCGAGAAGATCTGCAACTCGACTTTGTCTTGTTTGGAACCTAGATATCATCGTTTAACACTTACAAGGGAACATATTCAGATGCAAAATACCGATTTCAATTAAACTTACGGGAGCTTATAGCTTTATTGTTTAAACAAAGGACTTTTGTTAAAATTTTCTTGCGCGATTACATTTCCCATTGAAAACACACACAATTTAAAAACAAATCCAAATTTTTCGACCTCTGGTTTTCGAGATATCTCAAAAATACCCCAACTTTGAGGGCTGTTTTCACCCCTTCAAAGTGGATGGTTGCCGATAAAAACAAAACCCATGTCAAATATTTTTCAAATAACTATAAGCTCCCATAAGTTTCACCAAATCGGATTTTCGCATCTGTTATGTATTATATCATATGTTATCTATAATATTATTATTTAAAATAACTTTTACACCACCGTGTTTTGCATCGAAGAAATCGGCAAACAGTGAAGAACATCACGTACGCGTAATAGTAATAAACTTTATATACGTAACAGGAAATGGACTATGTATAAATTGAATTATTCTAAGTCAAAAAATGTCCCGATTTTGGAAGTAAAATTGTTTGGAGCGCAAAGGGTTAACTAGTATACAAGATAGTTACGTGGGCAGCTCTGTGATCGCGCCATTATCAAAGACATTGTTAATACTACAATGTCTCTTTACACTTCAAGCAATTTTAATTCCAAAATCAAGACATTTTGTGACCTAAAATAGTTCCACTGTTCTTGGTTTATTTGCTTTTGTGCATATAAAGTTTATTACTACTATTCGTAAATGCTACGCTTCCATTTTCACTGATTTCTTAAATGCAAAAATAGTGGTGTAAAAGTTGTCTTAAATAATAGTATGGCAATTTTTAGTGTTGCCTTAGAGGCGCCATTGGAGTGCTAAGGGTTAATCTTTATTATGGGCTCAGGAAATGTGCCACACATCCAGTCACAAGCAAGCCTAATCTCCGACTCGGTTCTGTTCTTGTTACGACGTCGTTACTAAAACGACGGTATAACTGGAATCATTTCACGTATTATATCGATATCTAAACGGATATCGATAGTCTCAACCAATATTCATAACAACATATTACCCGTACAAATTAACCAGTAGCTCTAATTGCCATTAAGCAATATTAACTTTATCTTTTAGTAGAATCATTCGGTCACGTTTCAATTGAGTTAAACTCAAGCATGAACGTTTAGACAGGCGTAACGTAACAGGAGTAGCATTCATATATTATAAATTTTGCCATCATCGATACGAATACGACATAGTTTATAACTACGTGTATACTATGATTACAGTAAAATAAAAGAATTGTTTATTAAATTGAGAATAAAATAATTTTCAACGGATGGTAATAAACACGAATAATGGAGTTAAGGGGGGAATACACTTTATAACATGAAAATTTTCGATCTTTTCTTTTGTTTGAAATTGATTCGAGTATGCTTTAGAATACGTGTATAAAGTTACGGAGCCAAAATTTTATGTATTTTGGGAGATACAGCTAGTCGAACAGGTAAGCGTCAGGTGCAAGTGGTGCAAAGCTGAAGCGAAAGGTGAATTAGATAATTTTAATCATCCTAGTCCACTTCACGCAGATGTCCTTAAACATTTAAAACCGATATATGAAGAACTTTCAAAGGAGGATTTATTAACCAGGTGTCTAGGAGGACACACACAGAATTGCAATGAAAGTTTCAATTCAAAGATTTGGCGCCTAAATCCAAAACATCTAAATTCCGAAGCAAAAATTATCGAAACCTCCGCCTTTATTGCAGCTGGCATTTTTAACGAGGGCTGCTCAGCTATATTAAAAATAACGAATGTATTAAATATTAATATCGGGCAACAATGCAAATTCTTTACCGATACGTATGACGCGCAGCGCATAACGAGACAGGGACGCCGCAGACAAAGCAGTACAAAAGAGGTACGAATCTCTCGTAGGATGCACCAAATGGAGCAAAATGGATTTTTTGAAACCACAAAAGGATTACTATGTAGCCCTGGTATAGCGGATTAGTTTCCTCCAGAAATAAGTGTTCAATAACTACTACTCTAACAGTCGAAAAACTTTAAACGCGTTTTTCTCAATATCATATTTCTGAATCTTGTGTACACGATACAGAACGATCTATTGGACCAATTAAGCTCCTAAGGCGATTTTTTGTTAGGTAATGACAAAATGTCGTCGATGAACTAAAAAAATTCCTAAATAGTTGCATTTTTTCCTTTGAATTTACACTATAAAGTCGAAATTTTTAGCGAACAATCGTAACTTTTTCAATTAAGCTCAAAATTTTTGCATTTTTGTACTTTTTGTTGGAATTTTTTTAGTTCATCGACGAGATAATTTTATAAGGATTAAAAAAAACTTTTGTTTTCCTGTTTCAGATGAAAATTAGAGGCTATAGGATGTACACAAACTGACGATGCGCGTGGCGCGGAGCTGTGAAAATTTATAAATATTGCGAAAAAAATACATTAATCATTAAAATAGAAAATATTTTGTATCGTTTAAATATAGAACATAATATCATGAACGTTTGAGAATGATTCGCTTTGTAGTTATTGAGAAAAAATTCCTAAAAATCGCTATTTTTTAGGCGCTCTAAAGTGTATTCCCCCCTTAACTCATTGTCCTTAGGCTAATGGGTTAAAGATTGATTACTGACTTCGAAGATGGAGTAATGTATTGAAAGTGTTGGAGATTTTTTTGAGTAGTCAAACGTATCTTAGTTGTTTGTAAAAAGTTATTAAAATTCACGAGTTAATTTGTACGTTTAATTATAACAGAGGAAATATAAGCTAGAAACGTGTATTTAAAATCGTCCAATGTACGATTCAGTTTGATACCACCGAGGAATCGATTGTTTATGGAAAAGTGCAGACACAGTTGACAAAATATCCCTAATCTAAAAGGTTGTGGTTAGTTTCATACGAGTGAGTAAAATATGAAACAGTTAAGAAATTAAAAGAATTCAAGAATATTTTTAAGAAATAAAAATTACTAATGTGGGACAGACATTTCTACTTTCCTTCTATTTCTTGGGGTTGAAGCAGAATATTCTCATTTTGCACAAAGATACACAATCTAGTGATAGTGCTTTCACAGTACTTGAAGGATCTAAAAGATGTATAGTATAACGTTCGTAGCTTTTACCATGAACATCCTTTGCTTCGTGAAAGATTTTAACGAAAAGGTTACCTGAAACTTTGGCGTAGAGTTTCCAAGGATATCGAAATTGAAATGCCTGATCCACCAACTTAATCAACGTACTTCCCGAAGCAGAGACGTGGGTGTGCAGCAAGTAACAAAAAATATTCAGTTAAATTTCTATCGAGAAAAACTTGTAACTGACAAAAACATTTAAATATTAATCCTGCTGTTTCCGTGAAATTCTCTTGATTCGAACAAAAACATCGCGATGGATTCTGTGATGCAATTACCGATGATAGAAATGGTCTATCACGCCTTTGGCAGGAGGTATTACGTTGTCATTTATATTACAAGTAGAATCGATGGACCGAGATTAATGGATTGTACGAACGATTCAATTTTTAAAACAGTTCTTCAAACTGTTCATTCTAAAAAACAATTTCATACTTTTTCATTAATAATATATTAATGATATAATAAAATGTTAATAAAACAAAAAAAAACACATGTTGGTTGAACAAGTGTGTAATAGAATTCCCTTCTTTTTCTTGTGCTGCTAAAATTTCATTAAAAAATATTCCTGACTATGTTGGCAAATAATAATCGAATGAAATTTTATGTTACTGTTTATATAAGAAAGTGGAATTGATGGGACGAACTTATTAGATTGTTTACAAATATAGAATATCGTTTGCAGTGGTTGCACAAGTGTTTAACACGTTAACTGCCCAACTAACGACCTTAAAAATTCTATAAAATCAAATTAATTTATTTATTGTAGCAGAGATTGAAAATTTTCAATGTATGGCATATAGTTATCTATCAACCTTCTTGTATTCTTCATATATGGGTGACATGGCAGTCAAAGTGTTAATAAAACGAATATCTTTATTTTTCTTATCTTTATGAAATATTCAGAAACATTTCAGACTATGTTGGCAAGTAATAAGAGACCTTATATTGACAAGAAAGGAATTTTTATGCATCCGTGCTTATGAAGGGGAAGGGCTGGTTTACTTATAGAATGCACATTGAAACGACAAAAAATATCGTGTTCTTTGTCGAATGCATGCGATTCCTTTCAAGTTAAGGAATGCGTATTTTGACATTGATTACGTGACGGTAAGCGATTCACATCAGCACAGAAAAATTTCTCCTCGCCAACCGAAACAACTAGCCGTGATGAACGAGCTGTTTTGCCTCTGCATCGAGCTTGCCTTGCACGAAACGATGTATCGGCTTGTACAAAGCGAACTTGTCGTGCCATTGCTCGAGAAGACCTCTCGACGGTGAATTCTCGTTTACACGACACACGGCTGACGCGTTTTACCAAAGCCGGTAGTCTAAAAGGATCAGGCTTGAAACAACATGACCATGAAAGTTAACTGTTTTCGTATTATCTTTCACAAACAACCCTTTTCCCATTGAACAACGCAAGAAAAATTGCATCCTAAGTGCAGTAGGCGTCGTTTCACCCAATTTAATTCGTGCAAAGTTATACGAACTAGAAACACTGTACTAACACTAAATCTATCGAGCATTAAAATTCGTTAAGCTACGCTGGCACACTCTTGAAAACTAAATAACTTTTTTAAGATTGGATAATCCGGTAGAAATAGAATTCTACTAGTTGCTCTACAAAAGTCAAATTGTTTGGTTCAATTTTTAAAAGTCTATTTAAATTTGACGAGCACACGAACACTTTCGTGAGCCACTCTATACATATAATTTGTCATATAGAAATGCTGAAGGTTTAATTTAACCAATGGATGAATCGAGAAGAATATTTGCAAAATAAAATACAGGTAAGAATGATAATTTTATTTGTTAAATCCCGGAATAATGATAGAACTATTTATGGAGCACGGAGTGCGAGCACGATCGCGTGCGATACCGTACTAACGATTTATTAATTCGAATATAACCATAATCCGGTAGAAATAGAATTAGACTAGTTGCTTTAGAAATGTCAAATCCTTTGGTTCAATTTTTAAAAGTCTATTTAAATTTAACGAGTGTCCGAACACTTTCGTGAACCACTCTATATCATGTTGTCATACAGAAATGCTACAGGTTTAATTTAATCAATCGATGAAACGAGAAGAATATTTGTAAAAATTAAAAAAAAACCATTCACGTAAGAATGATAAGTTTATTTGTTAAATCCCGGCATAATGAAAGAACTATTTATGAAGTACGAAGTGCGAGCACGATCGCGTGCGATACCGTACTAATGAATTATTAATTGTACTATAACCATAATCTTGTAGAAATAGAATTATACTAGTTGCTCTAGAAAAGTCAAATCGTTTGGTTCAATTTTTAAAAATCTATTTAAATTTAACGAGCGTCCAAACACTTTCGTGAATCACTCTACACTATATTGTCATATAGAAATGCTAAAGGTTTAATTTGCTCAATCGATGAAGCGAAGAGAATATTCGTAAAAATTAAAAAAAAACCATTCACGTAAGAATGATAATTTTATTTGTTAAATCCCGGCATAATGAAAGAACTATTTATGGAGCACGGTGTGCGAGCACGATCGCGTGCGATACCGTACTAACGATTTATTAATTGGAATATAACCATAATCCGGTAAAAATAGAATTGTACTAGTTGCTCTAGAAAAGTCAAATGACTTGGTCCAATTTTTAAAAATCTATTTAAAATCCAGCGTCCGAAAACTTTCGTGAGCCACTCTATACCATATTGTCATACTCAAATGCTAAAGGTTTAATTTACTCAATCGATGAAGCGAGAAGAATATTTGCAAAAAAAAACAGTACACGTAAGAATGATAATTTTATTTGTTAAATCCCGACATAATGAAAGAACTATTTATGGAGTACGGAGTGCGAGCACGATCGCGTGCTATACCATACTAACGAATTATTAATTGGAATATAACCATAATCCGGTAGAAATAGAATACTATTACTAATTCCTCCGTAGCAATTAGTTAAATTTTAACGATTTCGGAGGAAACGTCGAAATAATGCCTCGCATCGATTACCGTTAACGAGGGCCATTTCATTTACATTTTACAACGAATGAAAGTTTCCGGTTGCATCCGAAATCTAATTTCGCGCAATTATGACTTCGAATAATTGGCGGAGTTAATTATCGCGCTCGACGGTGCGTCGAGATATTTCGACGGTCCTACGTGTTCACGTGGACGATGATACAATGACGTGAACAGAGGTTGAAATGTCATGTACGCTGTCGAGGTTGCACGCTCTATCCTTTACCTTAATGTCATTCAATTACTCTACGCTGCTGAAATTTGGCTCGTTTCGCTCCTTCGCTGCTAGTTAGAAGGTCGAGCATTAGAAGTACAATATAGTACAATACTACGGCGAAATTGCTTTTCTACATGTACATATTAAATTAATGGAAATGTTTACGCGTCAAGTCGTTACATAAATTCGTTCAATCATTCTTAACACCTTCTTTACATTTTATAAAATCGTTGACTACACGCAGTCTGCATTTAACAGCAGTTAAAAACACCGTCAGATCTTTTACTTAATTAATATCGTTCAAATTGGATCATATTTATTTACATTCAATATTTATTTATTATTCATATTTATATTGTATATTATATTGGGTTGTCCGGAGAGTTCATGCCGATTTACTTAACGAGAATCGATTATTTATCGATTCGTTTCGGTATATATTTATTAAATATAGTAATTAATCGGCACGAACTTTCCAGACAACCCAATATATTCTATTGACATTCAAACGAATTTATGTTAATCCTTTGAGGAGGAATGTTGTCACATTAGCGACACAAGATTCGCGTATTCAATCCGTAATTTTACGAAAAATATAATTTAATTGTTGTATTAACGTAAGATTAGTACGTCTTTTTATTTTCATAAGGAAATTCATACTTTAATACAAGATTTAGCTGTCTGCAGAAAAGATTTTCAATACTTTCAAAAATCCTAATCCACAAAGGATTAAAACCCGATATTCTATTAGAGGAATACTGAAAATGTAAATTTCAAGAGTATATTTACTACTAAAATTAGATGTTATTTTATTTTCTGTGAGAAGGAAAACTATGTGTTTGCGTCTTTCTAACCCATGCACTATGGCAACGAGTCAGACAGAATCCATTAAGTATATATGTTATTAATTCTTTTGAAAACCAAATAAAATTATATTTCGTTGATATCGAATTATTGATAACCATTGAAGAAAACAGAGACACTCTATAAATATAAATTTTCTTCTTCTCAAACATTACAAACGTCAAAAAAGTTCTAATCACTGCAATCATAAAAAAAAATGGTACAAGGTTTGCTACATAGCTTTAAACGATTCTATAATAAATTTTAATTTTAATCAAACCTATAAAACATATTTAAATTTTCATTATAAGTTTCTTGAACAGAATCAAGTAATTTAATCGTTCTTTTTTTTTTAAGAAATTATGCCAGTTTCCACAGTTTATGTAGAAAGATTTACTATTTTTTCCACAGTTCTCGTTAATTACAATTTTCTTCAATTTATATTACACATCACTCAGTTATCACTTATATTGCTAGTTCTTCTACGCTTCGAATAAGGCACACGTGTTCTGGTGCACTTTCAACACAGTTCTTTCACTTGAAAAAGTATGCGGAGACATTTTTCGGTGGGCGTGTAGTGTTCCTCTTATCACCCAAACGATGATCAAAGATTCCAGTCTTGATCAATTCGCACGAGAGTTCACGAGTCAACCACATCGCTCGAAACGATTCGATGTGGTTGACTCGGTAGTCAAATTGATTCTGCTCGACTCAATAGTCAAAACGATTCTGATCGCTTTTTCCGAAGTCCGTTTCCTCTTCCCTTCGTGTCGTCCGTGTGACAACTCGAGGGTGTGGCCGATACGATACACACAGCACCTCATTCGTTAATTTTCACCTGAAGGGGAAGGATCTTCTTTGAACTTTTGTCCTCCAAGTTGCCGATGTTAATTAATTTTCGGAAGAAAGGACGGCACTTCGGATTAGCGTGACAGTGTTCGAAAATCCGCGCACAATGGCGCGGATGGTTTTATGGCCCAATTGCCCTACTCGTCGGTGGAGACCGTTGACGGCCGCGTCAAAGGGTCACCTTTCAGCCCTGTACCGATCGCAGGGCAATACGGCCTTCTTGTGTGCCACTCGAATGGGCATCGTAACGATTTTCTAATTAACCCGCCGAAAATATTACAAACAAATCCCTTCGGACAAGCTATTCCTCGACCCGGACGGAACATTTAGAATCTACAGACTTGACTATACAGAGTGTTCTAGGTTTTAATGTTTAAACGTTGTCAGTATATTCTATGGCACAAAGTAAGAAAAAAATGTTATGTAAACATAGGCCATATAAAGCTTTATTAAGAAGTTATAACGAAAATACAGAATAGGAATAGTAATCAACTTGCTGTTACTGCGAGCATTGGCTTGAATGGATCAGCACATGCCGTGTGTTTATGTAAGCTGTGTTTATTAATACATTTCAAAATGTCTACCGTTGTTGATAATACATTTCGTTTCTATTCTCTTTCATTTCATTAAACGCATTATTAATCGTTTGAATCAATTCACGACGTGAATTTATTCGTGTTTGATACACTTTATCTTTCAAAGTTCCCCACAGATAGAAGTCAAGTGGCGTAAGATCGGACGATCTTGGTGGCCAAGAAATTGACCCACCTCGACCTATCCATCTTTGAGGAAACCGATTATTTAGCCATTGTCGAACTTGTGTCCCGTAATGTGCCGGACAACCATCCAATTGCATCCACGTCCTTTGCACAAAATACAATGGCACATCTTCCAAAAGATACGATAATTCGTTTTTTAGAAAATTCAAAAATTCAGTTGAGGTCAACCGATCCGGTAAAAATTAAGGCCCTACTATCATATCATTGTAGTACAGGCCTGGCCATACATTGCATTTGAATTGATGTTGAAGAGCAACTGTTTGCGTCACATGTGGATTTCTTCTTGCCCATACATGATTATTATGCACATTAAAAAGTCCTCCTCTCGTAGACGTCGATTCATCGGTCCACAATACTTTTGATAGAAATAAATTATGTCGTTGCACTGCACGCATGTACCACTGACAAAATTCCAATCGTTTTTCATAATCAACTGGTAGAAGGTCTTGTACCCTTGTGTAATGATATGGATTTCTATTATCAAAGTGGAGAGTTCGCTATACAGTCGACCGTGATAACTCTAGTTCATGCGAGGCATTACGAACACTCGCTGCTGAATTATTATTAAAAAAATTCAGTATTCTTGCAGTGTGATTTCGTTGCCTTGTAACTCCATTAAATTCATTTCCTTCGCGAAATGAGTTGAAGGATCCTGTTGTTAATAATTGTTGGTGACAATGTATGAACACTCTGTAATCCGGCGCTCTTCGTCCAGGAAATCGGCGTTGGTACTCCCTTGTAACAGCTCGCGCATTCCCGTTGCAGAAGCCGTACATGAAATGCATAAAAGCATATTCTCGATTCGTAAATAGTTATGGCATTTTGATGTGAACTTCAACAACTTACTAATAGCTATTCCTGACGAAAATTCGTTTGAATGTTGGTGACCTCAAATAATAAACACACTGAAAAACACAATATTGCTGATCCATTCAAGCCAATGTTCGAAGTAACAACAAGTTGATTACTATTCCTATTCTGTATTTTTGTTGTAACTTCTTAATAAAGCTCGATATGACCTATGCTTACAAACATTTTTTTTTTACTTTGTGACATAGAATATACTGACAAAGTTTGAACATTAAAACCTGGGACATCCTGTATATGCCAATAAATTGCCAATATTTTGTCGTCATAATTGGATAAAAAACATGAGAACACGAACAACCACTAAAAATTGTCGTACTATTATTTAAACAACTTTTACATCGCTAGGTGTGCAGTTAAGAAATCGATTAAAATTGCGTCAAAATATTATTAGAACTTCGAAAAATTCATTTTGTAACTTCGTGATAAATAATGTCGCTAACATTGCTAATAAATGCACATTTGCACTTTACAAACATCGATGCATAACTTCATATAAGACTATAAGTATTCTAATATTTTAATCATCCATTGTATTCATATTTTTTTGCACACTAATGAACAAAATCTAGCAATAACTAGATGAGTAATTGCGCATTTGTTGCTGTTTTAAACAAGTAAATTTAAGAAGTCATAAGGACGTAAATTCGCTTAAAGTAAAATGGCATTCTAAAACTCAGTTTACTATTAACCCTATGATGTCACTAAAAATTGCCATACTATTATTTAAACAACTTTTACATCGCTACGTTGAAGAAATCGATAAAAATTTTAATGTTCTATGTACGAGTAATAGTAATTAATTTTAAATGTACGAAAGGGAATTAACTATGTACAATGGAGCACATGGGCAATGCTATGTACAATTACCTATGTTATAGGTAAAAATAGTTTCGTTTTTTGGAATGAAATTGCTTCGAGCAGAAAGGGTTTATTCTTTAGCATTAAACCTATCGAGCATTAAAACTAACTAGTGTGTATTGTTTTATAAAAATGCCAAGATTTAATTTATTTGGATTATTTGCGATTTTTATTACAAAGTATAATTGGACAAGATCTAATCGATTTCTATGGAGGGAATTTTATAACTTCAATAATTGCAAAATAAAAATTCTGAGAAGGATCATTTGACCCACTGCAATAGGTCCGCTAATAATAATCTGTTCCTCGATCCAGACGGAACATGTACCGTTGAACAGTGTACAATTTTGCTGGATTATAAACGCGGAATTTTGCACGCGTAGATCGGTCGGATTCCTAGATCGTTGGATCGATCGTCGCGTTCCGGGGAAGCAGGTAGGAGGGTTTCGTGGTCTGAAGCGGGACTAGAAACTCTCTCAAAAATCAATTCGCCGTTCCCCAGCGACCGCAACGATTTGATGCTATTTTTGCACCTATCGGGAACAATCGCGGCTCGGAGATTTGCTCCGCGGTTAAAATGAAAATGCGCTCGCGCCGTCTGCGGGTAAGCGAATCATGTTGCGGTGGAACGTACGGATTGGTGAACAGCATCGCGTTTCACTCCGGATCTCGGTGTACGCGCGACGATAACCGGGCATGGGTGTGTTTACATTGTAAGTAGCTAGAGGAACGACCACCGGTAATTAGGTCGACTGCGAAAACAAGTGGCCATGTGGCCTGGCCCGGTCCGGATCATCCAACCGCCTTTTAAATTCGAACTCGACTTTTACTCCAACGTGGAAGCGCGTTTCGTATCGATCGTGCACAATTAATGCTGTGACCCCGTATAAAACGAGCCCAAGAAAGAAATCGATCTTTTCGTATGGTGATTCTGGATCTGTTACGGTGCTTCTGGAGCATCGCAACAGCTCGTGAAAAAGAAATTTACATGGAAGCGATCGTACATTACTTTTACCGTTATGTAGTTATGATAAGTGAGATTGGATACTCAACGAACTGTGTAAGGCTGTCCTACGATATCTATTTCCAAACCTCTGGCAGATGCAAAAAGTATTTCAACAGCAATTATGATAATTTAACTTGAACATTCAATAAATTGTATAATACCGCCTCACGATTTCTATTTTCAAACCTCTAGTAGATGCGAAAAGTATTTGGACAGCAGTTATGATAATTCAGCTTGGACGTTCAATAAATTGTAGAAGGCTGTCCTACGATTTCCATTTTCAGAGATACAATGAATTCAAAACATGTGTGAATGCTAGTTATGGTAATTGAGTTAGTTATTGGTTATTGATACTCAATAATAAATTGTAGATAGCTGTCTTATGCTTTCTATTTGCAAAGCTACAGTAGAATTACAAAGTGTTTGAACAGTAGTTATGATTATTGAGATTGGATAATCAATAATAAATTGTAGAAGGCTGTCTCATGCTTTCTACTTCCAAAGCTAAAATAGATTCGAAAAGTGTTTGAACGGCAGCTATGATGATTGGCTTAAAGACAAAATAAATTGTGTAAGGTTGTTATACGGCTTCTATTCGCAAATCTCCAGTAGATTCAAAAAATGTTTGAACAGCAGTTAGAATTCATAGGACAGCCTTACACTGTTTATTGAGTATTGAAGCTCGATTATCGACTGCTGTTCAAACATTTTTTGAATCTTTTTGAATCATTTTTCGAAGGCACAGTAAATCCAAAATGCATTTGGCACACTAAACTTCTCACTCTTCAGAAATGATCAGTGTTTGAACTCAGACAATTTCGTTAAACAAAAAGGCAATCGTGCAACCACAAATCTGGATTCATTTTGAAACATGAAGATTCTACTTTCGCTCATAATTATTCATTTTTCTCTATATTTTTATACGACGTATAGTCTTGCGTAACCTTTCACGCGAACGTACCGTGCTACGTAAAGTGACAAGTAACGAAGCATTTTCTGCTTTGCTCGATCTAAAAAAAGAACGTGTACCGGAATAAAAAAAAATAAAAAATATAGCAAAATATGTTATATGCTACTTGTTACGCTCCATTGTCGTTACGCAACACGATATGGCGAACGTCACACAAGAAAAACGAATCGCCTTCTCGTGTATCAACCTAATGAAATTCATGGTAGCTCACCTGCGATCTTCCGTTCTCGCATACGACGCCACAGCGCCTCCGCCTTTCGCATCGGCCAGTTTTCCACCTTCGCGCTGAAGCTGCGGAAGAATTTGTACTCCTTGAAGTGCGACATTCTTCTGCCGGTTGCGTGTCCTGATTCGTCGATTGGACCGGAACTTACAGGAGTGGAAGGCCGAGGCTCTTCGGTTGACATTTTCCGATAAATCTTGCTCAATCTTTTTTTCGTCCCCTCCAGTTTGCCTACATTTATTCTACTCTACACTTTCACTTGATCAAACAATCAAAACCACCAGCAGAAGTCCTTTCTTTTCACGATAGAAACATCTCCGCTCGTGCCAGACGCTCGGTATCACCTTCTTTCGATCAACACCGCCTCGATCGCGTTACTCCAAACCAGAGAGAATCTTCAAAATCATCATCTTCGAAACGTACTCGCAGAGTGCTCTTTAACGCGTAACTAGATTCTTCGGTTCGTAACTGTTCGATAAATACTTCGACCACGTTATTTATCGTTATTTAAACAGAGCGAAGCCTCGAAATTATCATCCTTGAAACGTGCATTCTCATTTCGGTGCGCGTACCATTTAAAAACTAGAGGTACATCGAAATACGCTCGTAAATTTCAGACTGACTAGGCAATCTATTCAGGGTGTTCTCTGTCGCGCGTTTGTTCCGCTTACCGCACGAATTTCGCCCAGACAGTCGTTCCGTGTGTTTCTTAAAGAATTGACCACTTGTTGCAGCTTGCAGTGGTACACTCCAGACTATTGTTTCCAAGTTTTCGTCGTGGGCATATTTATCGTTTCCAGGTTGTAACGCGAAACCAAGCGAAAACAGTTGTTCTGACAACTTGTAGTAGACCGCTGCATCGAACAGCCTCCGTTTAAACAATCGGAAAACACTCACTTTGAATTTTCTCGCACTCGACGCCACTCGTACGTGGAACTTTAATTAATTCCTTCGGTTTCAGGAACTTCGATTTACGGTTGATTAAAAATATCAAGTCTCTTTGTCGGGTGATCTTCTTTCGCTCTGTGGTATGCCGAGCAACTTTCATTCCTCTATTACGTCGGGCGTGTATTGGAAAATTTTCTATGAATTATCGATAACGTTGAGTTTACTTTCGAGACTCCCTCGGCTCTTTTCCAATGAGCTGCCGCAGACGAATCGCTAATATATCTTCGGTCGGTGCAATTTATTCGCTGCGCCTCTCGTCTGTGTTTCCAAAGGCAACAATATTTTAATACGGTCATTCGCGGCCGTATCTGCAGCGTACTTTAAAGATATCCGCGTAGATGAAGGAGAGTTTGCTCTGGGATGAAGCTGTGTTTGCAACAGGTGCGGAGAGATGCGAGATTCCTTGCAATATATCCTGGAAGTTTCGTGCGCGTCGAGACGACTCCGTTTCTGCATTCACTGCAAACTTTCTTGCTGCCTTCTTATCTTTAATTCCTCGTGAGTCAGGCGGCTTAAGATATTAAATGGAGGTCCCAATTAGTTCCAGTACACTTTCAGGTTAAACTGGAACCAGGGCAAAATTAATTTCAAGGGTCTTTTTAACTCGAGGCACGTGGGAAAGGTGTATTACTGGTATCGACAACGCGCGCGCAGCGAGCGCAGTACCAAAAGAGAATTTTATCGACGAAGAAGCACTCTCTCTTAACATTTGCAATTTCTCATCGTACGATTGAAACGTACTGATTTTATGCATTTATAATAAATACGTATAGGTAGCTGTAAATGAATTTGAGAATATTGCTGCATTACTTTCGATTAATTAGCATTAATCGAATGAAATATGTAGTTTCATTTAGTCTCTGCTTCTGACAGTTGATTTAGAATAATTTTATTCTGTACAAAAATCTGCGGTCAAGTATTCGGTTGTTCGGAAAGTAATTTCGTTTTTTCCCGACAGAGGATTTGACCTTTAACACTTCAATGGCTCCTCTGAGGAGACACTGAAGATTGCCATACTATTATTTAAAACAATTATTACCCGACCATAATTGCATTTAATGAATCGTTAAAAATTGAAGAGTTATGCGTACAAATAACAGTAATAAATTTAATATGCAAGGAAGAGAATGAACCATGTACAATGTAATAATTCTACGTAAAAGAAATGACTCGATTTTGGAATTAAAATTGCTCGGAGTGCAAAGGGTTAATTGTACTTTTTGCACCCAACTTCACACTTAAGCGGCATAATCATTATATGCTTTGAGAGCTGATATAGCAAAGCTTGTGTGTGAAAAAGTCCAATTGATTCTACGCAGTAGTTTTTGGCTGGTGCCCTTTTAAATATGGAGAGCAATATGCAACATTTTCGTCATATTTTACTTTTTTACTATAGAATACGTAAAAATGCTGTTCAAGCCAGAAAGAAATTAACCGATGTGTATGAAGAAGATGTGTTGACAGTACGCCAGTGCCAGAACTGGTTTGCAAAATTTCGATCCGGCAATTTTGATGTCGAAGATGCACCACGTTTTGGAAGGCCGGTTGAAGCTGATAAAGACACGAGAAAGGCATTAGTTGATGCAAACCGGCGAATAACAACACGTGAGATCGGTGAGAGGTTAAATTTATCAAATTCAACTGTTTATGACCACTTGAAAGGCCTAGGTTTAACCTCGAAGCTCGATATATGGGTTCCCCATGTTCTTACGGAGAGAAATTTGTGTCGTTGCGTTGACGTCTGTGATTCGCTTCTAAAACGTCACGAAAATGATCCA
>CM052093.1:4711700-4752795 GCA_028453745.1 Agapostemon virescens | reverse complement strand
TGACATAGATTCATGCATCTCTGTACACTCTGGCTAGAACTCTTCATTTTCGCGACATACATAGATGCGCGCTTTGAAAAGAGATCGCCACAGTTAACTGGTTAAAATTAATTCGTAGAAAAATTCCAATTCTGTAATTCATATACTATGACGTTTAGAACTAAATACAGAGTGAAATACTAGTGCTCCTGCACCGAAACAGTATCGCATAAACAAAAAAAGAATTCACGTTTCAATTTCCTGGAAAAGAGATTCTTTTCCTTTGCGAGGCTATCGATTCACCGATTCGTTTTTTTATTTTCTTCTTTCAGTTCAACGATCATTTTTCTAATGCCAAACCGTGTTTCTTCGTCCGTCGAAAGCGTTCAGCGTTTTATTTACCTACCAATCCTTCAGCCTTTGACCAACGAGCAAATTTGTCCGAGAGAAAAACACGCCGCGCGGCTAGACGTCCGTTTGCGAACGAGAAAATATGATGTCGACGAGCCGTAGAGTATCGGAAAGCGAAACGCGGAATGCCGTTTCCGCTGCCAGGGATTTATGGCACCGAAAAGACGAATATGGCTGCGTATTACTTTCTGTCAAATATTGACCTCCTGCCGAGAAAGATTGTGGAAACTCAAGACATCTACTCGAACGATTTTCTAAGGAAACGCAGTGATAAATCAAGTGGCTCCTAAAATGGCGGTGCGTACACATTGCCGGGAAATTATTTCCTCGAAAATACTATAATTTAATGTTTAATTGGATGCATATGATGTCTAAGTACCTATAATACGTTGGCCAGAACATTTTACGTCGTAATGGACAGTAGTAATTTATAGAAAATGTTGAACAACTGGTTCTCTTTAACGCTAGGCTTGCAGAGCACTTAAAGCGACGATTTTACCTTTCTTTATGAAAATGCCTATCTAAATTGTTAGCCTTTTCTTCGGTACTGTACACCCACACAAATAAATTTGTTATAATAATTCGTTGTGTGTGTTTTAGAATCTCTATAATCGTAAATCAATGATATCAGAACGCGTCGTTTGGACACGTCCCGTAAACCTAATGTTAAGAAAGATCGTATTAGAAAACTACTATACACAATGCAAAACTTTCCACGTTAAGTGCAAATATTCTCACGTGGTGTAGTATGATTAACTTCCTGTCATATTATAACGAGTCAGACTCGTGATGAAGAGTTTAAACAAATTCTAACAAATATTAATATTTTGTCTTTCTTTTGGAATTAATATTTAAACATTGCAGTAGATTTTCAGTGATGATTTAAACATTGTCATGATTAAACATTGATTTAGATTTTCAGCGATGAAAACAATTTAATTGCAAAGAAAATGGTATGGCAAGGGGTTAAATTTGAACATTTAGTCATCCTTTGTCACGTTATGAGTCAGACTAGTGTTGAAGACTTTAAATAAAGTCTAGTAACTATAAATGTTATATCTTCCTTTTTAGATGACATCAAATGTTGTTAATTTATAATCATTATTTAATCATGGAAGTAGATGTAGCAGTATAAGAGACATAAATTGTCTTTTCTATTGTATAACATTTTTAGCGACGCACATATAATCTCTTCAGTTACGAAGCAAATGGTATGACATCGGGTTTTTGAACATTTAATATAAGAATTTTTACTTTTCGTTTCCTACGAATTGCATGCGTTTATCTGAAGGATGCAGAATACGAAACTGCGAAGATGTCGCACGAATTTTGTTCCGTTACTTCTGACTTGTTAAAATGACTGAAAAGAAGGTGACGTTATAATCCCTTCAGTTACAAAGAAAATGGTATAGCAAGGGGTTAGATTCGAACATTTAATATAAGAATTTATACTTTTATTTTCGTGCGAATTGTATGCGTTTATCTGAAGGATGTAGAATACAAAACTGCGAAGATGTCAGATGAATTTTGGAATTTTGTTGCGTTACTTCTGACTTGTTAAAATGATTGAAAAGAATCGGACGTTCGCATGTAACTTACGATCCTTACGATTCACTTAACAAACGTATATTTCGTTTTAAAATCGATACAACAATCGAATGACGAAGAACCAGTGATTCAAAGAATTTCAATCGAAACGTTCTAGCCGATGAAAAATTACATATTAAAGAACGAGGAAATGGAATTCGTACTTTCGGATATTAATTTAGAAATTGCGAATATTATCGAGGCGAGTAGATGTTCTGAAAATTGCTGGCTGTCATTTCTCTTCACTTTGCTTTCCTCTTGGGGCTATCGGAGATGAGCGTGAGAAACATTCGATGTGAATGAAATAGAGACAAAGGTTCGAACGCTTTCAAGAAATAGTGGAGATAACTTCACGAATATTAGCGCATCAGCGAGGGGAAACGAGAAATCTTGTTTTTCTATTTTGCGTTACCGGTGGGAAATGAGGAACCTCGTTTCCAGGCACACACGATTGACAATTACAGGTTACTGTTGCAACAATGAAGAGGTAAAACAGGAATAAAAGCGATTTAATCCATTGGGACTTGCGTGTACGTATGAAAACCGTTTCTCGTAATTACTGGCTTTATAATTGTTTTACGCTTTCTATCCGTTTTCACGGTAATCAATGAAACGAGACGTCCACAAAGAACATTTGAATAACAATTAATTAGATATAAATTATAATTAAAGGAAATTAATTTTTGTAACATATTGCGTGAAGGTTCCAATATTGAAAACTAATATTGATTTAAATAATCAAACAGTAGAGACAAGAATGGAAGTCGCTATGAAAATTCGGTATAGTAATGCCACGTTTCAAGATGCGTGAATGAGAAATTAAATAAACGTAAAATATAAACGTACGTTTGCTGAACTATGTTTGCAGGTGTGGTATTAAATCGTTGAGAAACGTCAATATTGCAATATGCGATATGTGTAAAATTTTAACCATCAACAATATGTTAAATGGAATCAAATTTGTTTTGGGAGTGGGGATTGAAAGAGTTTATTTAATTATCTCGGAGTGGTAACAAGGAGTATGAATATAATCAACGAATTTATTCGTTCGGTGCTGATGTGAAAATAAATGTGTAAATAAAAATAGACTGCGTTGCATTGATGTGAAAAATATAAAACCTATAACTTGCATATCTCTTTGTCGAATTGTGCATACTGCAATATAATCTTAGACGCCATGTAAAAACCCACTACGTAAGAAAATATTAACATTAAAATTGTCTTAATGATTTAACACTAAATCTACCACCACCATCAAATGTCCCTTTTCAGAATTTTAATTTTAAGATGGTTGGAGTTATAAAATTATCTTCATAGAAAGCGATTCAGAAAATCGCAAATAATCGAAATAAATTAAATCTTGGCATTTCTGTAAGACGATACATGCACCAGTCAATTTCAATGCTCGATAGGGTTAGTGTTAAGACAGGATTCGAATATTACACTACTAAGATTCTTCGTCAAGTTTTTAATGCAAATGTGTTAAACCCAAGTTTCAATTAATTAATACTGACTAAAAGTTGTCCACGCATGTCGAAAACGAAGTCAGACAAATTGTAAACATTAGACGTACCATAATTTTAAAAGAATTCACGAACGTTGTTAAACTGTCTCCTTCAACGTGCTAATTTTAAGTGCAGACAGGGGAAATTAACAAAGAACAGAATTGACTACCGTGTCCCGTTAACCCTTACTAATGGAATTAAATTTGTTGAGACACTTTACACACGTGCGCGCCATCGTTACCGACTTTTTGGTTAATTTGCCGTTAAAAAAAAAACACCCAAGGGAACTTGGTGCTTCGTGGTCTCGGTGTAATTAGCGTAATCGGATCCGCATAAAAATATGGAGGATGGACTGCGCCTCTCGTCTCACCTCATTTTCTGCATCACTTTTAACTGACCCACCAACCTAACCCCCGCCGCAGACGTTAATGCAACATGCTCTGTGGATAACTAGCTCGCGGGCTAACAAACTTCCGCCGTGCTCCTTTCGTAATTTGCCTAACGAATTCGAGACCGGGCTTTAACGTGCATCCACTGGCTCACAATTGCTTTAAATCCGGGAAATTCAGTTAACCGTATTTAATCAGGTGGCAAATCCTGTACCATAAATTGATTCCATTACTGGATGGTATGAAAGCAGCTTTTAACGTTGGTGAAGATGTTTCGCTGAAGATATGTTAAGCGATTATCTCTCTTTTCAGTCGCTTATCACAATTATTCCCGTGGTCGATAATTCTCATGCTAATAAAGGCGAGTTTTTAAAAATCTCTAATCTGTATCGTTAACACTAAACCTACCGAGCATTAAAATTGACTGGTGTACATTGCCTTATAAAAATGACAAAATATAATTCATTCAGAATTTCTGCAATTTTTATTACGATATGTGATTGAATAAAGAAATTTATCGAATGAATTCTTGTAAAGGCAATTTTAGATACTTTGATAACAGTGAAATAAAAAATCTAAAAAGGTTCTGGGTTAGGTTATTTTTATTACAATATATGATTGAATAAAAGAATTTATTGTACAAATTTTTGTAAGGGCAATTTTAGTATTTCAATAACAGTGAAATAAAAAGTCTAAAAAGGATCTAGGTTAGGTTATTTTTATTACAATATAGGACTGAATAAAGAAATCTGTTGAATCGATTTCTATGAAAGCAATTTTATACCTACGATAATAGTAAAATAGAAAATCTGAAATATGTCATTTGACCCATTCTGGTAGGTTTAGCACTAAATACAAGTTTTATTTGTCTCCGAAGAAATTATTAACGAATACTGCAACAACGGCCTAGAAGCTTAGATAAATTGTCCATTTGCACATGCACTTTTATATTGCTTTAAAGATCATCAAGTAGCATGAAGTAATTGATTGACACAATTCTTGATATTTATATATTAGCACATATTTACTTGAACTAGGATCATTTGGGTTCATGATCACTTTTCAGAAACTATTCACTCTTTCCTTACTTCAACAAATAATTATTTGACTTGGTTACATTGCAATATTTATATTAAGAGGTGTGAAAGAAAGTTCTATCGTCTTTTTTCTTATGAATTAAAAATCATTTATTTATGTGATTCAATGCTGTTTGCTGAACTCCAAGCATGTCTGCAATATCAATAAATCTTAATACATATCTGTTTTCAATAATAATTTGTAAAACATCACGAATACCAAATTATCTCCGTGATCTGTGTCGTTCTTATAATGAAAACTCAACATTTCAAAAGTTTTCGTGTCATCTTTGACATGTTATTTAAGGGGAGAATACACTTTATAAGATGAAAATTTTCAATTTTTTTTTGTTTGAAATTGATTCCAGTATGTGTCTAGAATACGTGTATAAAGTTACGGAGCAAAATTTTATGTATTTTGGGAGATACAGCTAGTCGAACAGGTAAGCGTCAGGTGCAAGTGGCGCAAAGCTGAAGCGAAAGGTGAATTAGATAATTTTAATCATCCTAGTCCACTTCACGCAGATGTCCTTAAACATTTAAAACCGATATATGAAGAACTTTCAAAGGAGGATTTATTAACCAGGTCTCTAGGTGGACACACACAGAATTGCAATGAAAGTTTCAATTCAACGGTTTGATGCCTAAATCCAAAGCATCTAAATTCAGGAGCAAAAATGATCGAAACCTCCGCCTTTATTGCGGCTGGCATTTTCAACGAGGGCTACTCAGCTATATTAAAAATAATGAATGTATTAAATATTAATATCGTGCAACAATGCAAATTCTTTGCCGATACGTATGACGCGCAGTGCATAACGAGACAGGAACGTCGCAGACAAAGCAGCACAAAGAGGCACGAATCTCTCGTAGGATGCACCAAATGGAGCAAAATGAATTTTTTGAAGCCACAGAAGGTTTACTATACGGCCCTGGTATAACAGATTAGTTTCCTCCAGAAGTAAGTGTTCAATAACTACTACTCTAACAGTCGAAAAACTTCAAACGCGTTTTTCTCAATATCATATTTCTGAATCTTGTGTACACGATACACAACGATCTGTTGGACCAATTGAGCTCCTAAGGCGATTTTTCGTTGGGTAATGACAAAATGTCGTCGATGAACTAAAAAAATTCCTAAATAGTTGCATTTTTTCCTTTCAATTTACATTTTAACACTTTAACTGTCCAACCAACAGCCTAAAATATTCCACAAGATCAAAGTAATTTATTTAACGAAGCTTCAATTGAAAACTTAGAATCTCTGACACATAGTTATCCTTCAACCTTCTTGTAGTCTCCAGGTATGAATTAAATTGAGTGCAACGAATATATTAGCGTACAAATTAATTTTTAAACATGGATAAATAATTCTGTCACCCATATATGGGTGACATGGCAGTCAGAGTGATAAAGTCGAAATTTCTACCGGAAAATCGTAACTTTTGCAATAAAGCTCAAAATTTTTGTATTTTTGTACTTTTTGTTGGAATTTTTTTAGTTCATCGACGACATTTTAAGGATTAAAAAAACTTTTGTTTTCCTGTTTCAGATGAAAATTAGGGGCTCTATGATGTACACAAACTGACGATGCGCGTGGCGCGGAGCTGTGAAGATTTATAAATATTGCGAAAAAAAATACATTAATCATTAAAATAGAAAATTTTTTGTTTTGTTTAAATATAGAACATAATATCATGAATGTTTGAGAATGATTCGCTTTGTAGTTATTGAGAAAAAAATTCCTAAAAATCACTATTTCTTAGGCGCTCTAAAGTGTATTCCCCCCTTAAGTTACTGCAGCTTCGTCAATCACACAAGTATTTGCTGCTTGCACATCGTTATCTGTCTCGGATGCTCTTTCGAATCGTACGTTGTGGAATAAATTAATAACAGCGATAACAGTTCACTGAACCAAGTTCTATCATTGAACATACCAGGATACATGTCCTCGACACTGACGGAAGTTTTATTTCAATATGTGTCGCCATCCATTAGTTACAAGCTTCGAAAGTTGACGTAATAAAAAACGACAGAACTTTCCCTCTAAAACACCCGGTTGCTACTATGTAGTAAGATGATCATAATTCATGCTTCGCTTTTGCATCCTAACGGGAAATATCGGCAAGATCAAAAATCATAATCGTTCGAGTACGAATCCGTTCGACGGAGTCTTATATCGAGCTTGTCTGCTCGCGGAAAATTTTCAATCCATTCGAGGAGATTAGCGATGTCGTTAATATCGTCATTAGCGGCGCATTGAATAATTCATTTCGTGTTTGCAGCTCGGGCCGAACTCGGGCCAGAAGCTGTCCGTTTACACGGGTTTCCAACGTTCAATTTTCATCGCGGGCGACGGTGAAACGATCGGCCCAACAAAATTAAAACGAGCCGCGCAGTTTATGCAAATTACCGTCACTTTCTCGAGCACCGTTTGCTGAACAAGTCTTTGTCACATTGTCACCGGTGCTCGGACAGACGCGGAGGAAGCTATTAGCGGTTGTTCACTGTGACTCAACACTTCCGGGGTAGTATTCTCCTTCTGTAAAATTTTCGATCCCTTAATTGCTTACGCTTGTCGCACCGGTAACCGCTAATTGTTGTCTATGGTCAGCGGATTAGGCTCCCGATCCTTATCGACGATTTTTCCTTTCGCTCCGGCGAGGGCCGCATTGGATGAGAATATTAGTGTGTGAGTCTTTATACGAATTACAAATATTCTACATCAAATGTAATAAAATACAGAAATACGGAAACTTATTCATCCTTTTGTTAATATGCTCAATAGACTGGTAACGATGTTAAAATATTCCTAAATTCTTTTAATAATTTTCTTTGTGCTTTTTCAACGTTATTCAATAAGCGCATAAAATTCGCAGAGGCCTGCTTAGCAGGACCGCATTGAATGACATTATTCAATTTTGAACCTTTATTCGAATTACAAACGTTTTGCCTCGACTGTAACAAAATACAGTAATATGATCGTTAATTTATTTTTTGTCCATATGCTCAATAACAATGATATTAAAATATCCCTAAATTCTTTTAATGATGTTCTTTGTGCTTTTTCTGCATTATTCAATGAGCACATAAAATCCACAGTGTCGTGCTTATAAGGACCACACATTGGATAAGATTATTACAGTGTTAATCTTTTTACAAATTACGAATGTTCTATCTCAGCTGTAAGAAAATAAAGTAATATGGATATTTGTTTATTTATTTGTTACTATACTCGAGAGGCTGATAATGATATTGAAATATTTATGAATTCTTTCAACGATTTTCATACTTTTTGTTTTTTCGGCATTATTCAATAAGCGTATAAATTTCGCAAAGGCCTGCTTATCAGAGCGAAGATCGTATGCAAACTACTACAAATACTATGTCTGAAAATATTCGATCGAAGTCGTTAATATGCTTGTTGAACGAATTATTTGGGTGTGCACTAAATATAAATGATAGTACGATACATGTTTATTTGAAATGAAATATTTTAAGAAAATGTAAATTATGTTTTGCTTCTATCAAATTAGCTATTTGCCTTAATAAGAAAATTATTAACAGTAAATCTACCGACCTATAAAATTGACTGGAGAATATGGCCTTGTAAAAATGACAAGACTCAATTTACTTAGATTTTTACGATTTTTATCACATTATATGTTTGAATAAACAAGTCTTGAATCGATTCCTATGAAGACAATTTTATAACTTCAATAATAGTGAAATAGAAAATCTAAAAAGGCTCTGAATTAGGTCTGAGTTTGGTTATTTTTATTTAAAAAAATATGATGGAACAAAGAAATTTATTGTACAAATTTTTGTAAGGGCAATTTTAGTATTTCAATAACAGTAAAATAAAAAATCTAAAAAGGATCTAGGTTAGATTATTTATATTTCAATATATGACTGAATAAAGAAATCTGTTCAATCGATTCCTACGAAAGCAGTTTCATAACTTCAATAATAGTAAACTAAAAACTCTAGAAAGGGTCATTTAACCTCTGGTGGTTTTAGTGTTAAAAAATTTGAGAAGCATAACGAAACGATAGAACACTTTTTAATATCTGCAACGGTGAAAATAACAAGAAATATTGCTACAAGATTGTTCTGAGAGCTCGAAGGTGATTTAATCTTCTAGAATCAATGGAATTGACTCATTCTGTAAATTGTAAGAAAACAAACATTCATTTCTACATCGACACATTCTTTATACGTATATACAAGCTGTATCAGCGAATTATTATCGCCTTAATATCTGACACATTCAATTTGTTTAATAAATCATGTTTAGCACCAAGTTATACTATTTCAAAGGATACAACTAATGCAGGAAAAATTTCTTCTCAAAACGCGTATTTTTTCTCTTAAATAATATCATTATAGATCATAAAAAGATCAATCGAACGACTTCCATACTCATATCAATTATTTAACTTCGAGATATTTGCGTCTGAAATTCATAAAATACTTTAAGGTTTCAGACAAAAATAGCATAAATAATCGTAATGGCATGATCATGCAGGTCATTGAATTTATCTTTTTATGATCTACAACAATATTGGAAAAATAAATATAAAAAGGGAAATCCTGTTAACAAATTATTTCCAGAGAAGATTCTTTCCACGGTTACGAGTATAACTTTATCCTGAGAAGCTTTTCATGAAACAGTGCATGAGTCAGACACTTTATCCAGACAGGACACCCTGTATATATCTTGTTGGCGATTTGCGACAGACTGCCAATCCTATTGTCCGATTTCACCGAGCTTGTCCCATCCGGCACATGGACACGCGAAAAATCGTGCGATCGATAAAGAACGATTACAGCTTACAGGGAGATTAGCTTATCGACAAGTCGCGTGTTTTTCTTTATTTTACATACTTGAGCGGAACCAGGCGAGACACGGTAACGTATAACACCTCGTGTTTTCCGATAACGGGGACCGGAAAGGGAAAAAAGTCGATCTGGATAGAATGTCCGCAGCCTTGAATCGATTGCGCAGAAATCGTTCGTTGGGTTTCCATTGATAATTGCAGCCGAATTTTAAACATCGCCGAAGCCGGACGATCATTAGCGAATAGAAATCCTTAGAACGCTGAAATTTCAGTGAAATTAATTGCAGGACGGTTTATTAATATTCATGATGCCGTCGGCTGCGAGGGACACCAAACGCGCCGTGCCAAATACTTTCTTTTCCTATTATTTATAACGGTCGAGGCAGGTGCCGGGAATGCTCGATTAAACGCTATCGTTCGTACGGATTGTTTATAAGCCGGTAAAACTGGTTGTCTAATCGGCCACGCTTGTGAAATCGTCAGTCGAAGCGGCTGTTGAACGGACGTACGTTTCTGGTTGGACAACCAGAACTTGCTAATAAATTACGATCCAATTGTCACTTTGTCACCAGACTAATCCTATTTTTGGAAAATAGTCTAACGGATTTATCAGAAACCCCGAGCGATTAATTCCGAGCTTTCGGAATAACGGGAATATAACACGCGAAATAACATGCTTGGTTACGGACACACTGCGGAAAAATGTTAATCCTTTTCCATCTGATTTAGTTGAATTAATTGCTAAGCTAGTTAGCCAGAAATTCATTTCCACGGACTTTAGTTCCCCAGATTTACGAAATGTATGCTGACACGTTCATTGCCGTTCCCGTGCGTGAAAGTCGCATAGATTTGGGACTTAATTAACCTCTTGGGCACTATGCGCCACTATAGTGGCTTTCGCAGATGTCATCTTTCTAATATCTTTGTGTATCATATCATTAAGAAAAATTATTAATTAAGTTTAAACACTTTCCGAGTCGAACAATAACCACGCTATCTCCTCGCTGCGATCGCGAGATCGCTTCTAATTCATCTAGGAATTGACGCTTGACGAATTCCAAACAAAAGTCGTTTCTATTAACATTAGTACTACCGAACAATAAATCGAACGATATACATTGTTTTGTAATACTGACGAGACTGTATCTATTAAAGCTTCATACAATTCTTATTGTAAGGTATACGTCATTAACACGTTGAATGCCATGGTGGTCACCGGTGACCAGCGCCATTGCGTCGTTTAAGAATGATGATCGGTAAACTAATGGCATTGAATATCGATTGATTATTGTGGCAGTTAACCAAATTGTAGTACGAGGTGGGAGCTTTGTTATACAGTAACTAACTGTAATACTGTAAATAGCTAAATAGTAAATAACTGTCTGAAATACAAAAAATTTGCTCGGCATTCAACGTGTTAACCTCTTAAGCACTATCCGCCACTATAGTCGCTTTCGCGGATGTCATCTTTCTGTACGTCGTGCCACTATAGTGGCTTTCGCGGACGCCATCTCTCTGAACAGCGCGCCACTCAATTAAAGTAAATTGTTGAAGTCAACATATGTGTATCATATCTTTAAGAAAAATTATAATTTTATGATCAAACACTTCATTCCAATGTACTCATGTAGAGAACAGCATTATCCGTCACACATTGCAATGCTGTATCATTTACACGTAATTCGCGTTGAACTCTGCCGTACAGAGAAACAGCCCCGCGCAGAAATCAGCCGTGCCAAAGAGGTTAAAGAAGTACATCCGAAAATTTCTGATGAAAACATTTTTATAACTTCAATAATTGCAAAAGAAAAAACAAGGGACCAATCAAAATGACTGGTTTGATAGTTCTAGTGTTAAGAACTGTCTTCTTAATAATCGTTTGGTGAGGTAAGGAAGTTTATGTTAATTGTATATTAACGTTTACCTTGTTGCTTAACACGTTGAATGCCGAGCGAATTCTGTATACTTAAGACAAGTTTCATCTGTTTCATTGATAAAAGTGATCACTGTTATTAAAGAGAATTGTTGGTTACTGTATAATAAAGCTCCCACCTCATATTACAATCTGATAACTTCCACGATAATAAATAGACGTTCAATGACATTAATGTAATGATAATCATTCTTAAACAACACAATGGTGCCGGCCATCGGTGACAATCATGGCAGTCAACGTATTAAATAAGTACAACAGAAAAGTAAAATTTTCAGTCATCATTAGACTGCGGACATAATAATAAAATAACTAACATAAAAACCATATTTTCTTTCGTTTCAAATGATTGCAAATCAATCCACAAAACTGTACGTTTGCACAAAGTTCTGCAGTCTAGTAATAACATTTGTAAATTCGTTTAATGTCTGAACTTCAATAATTGCAAAAGAGAAAACTAGGGACCGGTCGAAATGACTGGTTTGGTAGTTCTAGTGTTAACGAAGAATGGGAAACCTTTTTAAACTTTGCAGTGTCAGGTCACGACAAACAAATCAAATTTCAATGTAGTATGAAAATCAATTTAATCATAGGGTTAAACACTTCATTCCAATGTACTCATGTAGAGAACAGCATTATCCGTCACACATTGCAGTACTGTACCATTTACATGCAATTCGCGTTGAACTCTGCCGTGCAGAGAAACAGCCCCGCGCAAAATTCAGCCGTGCCTAAGAGGTTAATAATGTTAGAATAAAGAAGACGAGACTTATTATAGCGATTAATTTATCAATGGTTGGCACTTTGTGCATTTGAACAAAAATTATGAAATCCCGAATATGATTGTTGAACCATTTGAGTGGGTGTACATTAAATATGAATAATAATGCTTTATTTTAATAGTATTATAGCGATGTTTTAAAAGAATATTTACGAAACGGTGAATAGTTTTGATTTTTACCAAATGTAAACTAATAAAGTAAGAAATTTTTAATGTTTTCAAAAGCAAAGATGACAATGTACGTTGTCACAGAAATGTTATGAATTGTTGAAAACGTTGAAAATTGGTATTTAAATTGTTCATTCTGTACACCATAAGAATTAACAAATATGTTAATTTTTAATGAATTTGTGAAATGGATATTACACATTCTAAATTTTTTTTTAAAAATGTTCATTTGAAATTAAATTAAAGAAAATTACCGCTGCACAACAGTTGTGCTCTAATTTTAAAGAACTCAATATCTTTTACAAATCTTTCGAAATCTTGCTAAAAAACACTTCAATAATAAGATATTCACGAACAACTTGAATGAACCATCCGACACCGGAGACCGAGTCTATTTTGACCCGCAGTATCGAAATCATTATTCAATAACTCACTTCTTAAATTAAACGAACAGTTGTTTTGTTATACAACAGAAATATTAATGTGTCTGCAAGAAGTATCACCAAAAATATCTATTTTAAAATCGGTGAACAATTTGGAACATCATCAAATATAAAATTGTAAAAATGAAACGCCGACCGAGAGATAACATTAAATCTACCACATCAGGTCAAATTAAAATTTTCATCTTAAAATTTATTGAAAATGAACATGCTGTGCTTTGATATTAGATATAATAAATACTTGATGAACTCTCAAAATTATAAATATTTTTGTAGCGTTTATATGTTTAGTTACGAGTGAACATTTCTTGCACAGCTTGAAATACTAACTTGAACGGATTTATGGGAGATTAGTTACAGAAATAACAAATTGCCAGTTGTCTTGAGGCTATTATTATTAATTGTGCGTGCAACACTTTAATAATTACTAACTTCTTAATTACAAACATTGTAATATAAAAATTACTTTGAATAACAGTCTGACATTTTCTAGTTTCGCATCAGAGGTGCCATTGGAGTGCTAAAGGTTAATAACTAATAGATTTTTTGTGAAGGATTATCGCGACTGGACGGTTGTAATGAACACATTACGAAACAATGAACGTTTTTCTGTCGAATTGAATTCGACGTGTTCGCTGGTACAGAATAAAGTAAATGAATTGGAGATTGACGGCCCTTCAAAACTCTAACGGGGTCGACGAGAAGAACGCAGGAACACACCAGGAATGAACTAAACCGGTGGGACGATCAAACGGATAAAAATAGCCCTCCATCGCGACGAAAATATAAATTTCTCGAAAGTGTAATCGTTTCGAAGGGACCGAGCCCCTTCGGTATAAAATTAGCGGATGCTGATTCCAGCGCTGATTCACTGGTATTCAGGGGAGCGTTTAGAACATTAACGAGACTGTTTCTAAATACGCAATCGCGTAAAATTTATTAATAAAACCTGCTCTAAACAATCCTCAACTTTCAGGAACAATGGGAACCGTGAAAAAATCTACAAAAAATATTTTTAAGTATAGATCACACTTAAAAATCATTTTAAGCATGCATCAGTCAAGAATACAGTTACCATTAATTAACTGCAAAAACTGGTAGGCGTTCTTAACCATTTGCACTCGAAGTAATATTTTTACCTATAATAGCTCCATTGTATATTAAAATTTGTTTTCAATGTCTAAACTGCAAACCTAGCGATGTAAAAATTGTTTAAATAATAGTATCGCAATTTTTAATGACGAGCGCCATTAGAAGCGCCATTCAAGTGTTAAGAGTTAATATTCAGCTGTAAATTGACAATTAGATTATTGATAAACCTGATTAATATTTTCCAAACATTTAATAATTTGATGATTTAATCATTCTGATAAAGTTGACCTACTTTTGAAGCATATTGTTAATTTGTATAGTACATTTTCATAACAAGCAGGCTATTTAACCCTTTGTACTCGAAGCAATTCCATTCCAAAATCGAAATAATATTTTTACCTACAATATCTCCATTATACATAGTCTATTTCCTTTCCTAGGTATGAAATTAATTACTAGTATTCGTAATTAGAACATTAACTGCAAATCTGGCGATTGTTGTTTCAATAATATTTTTAGTAACACCTTGGAGGCGTTATTCGAGTGCTACGGGTTACATCCATTATGATCGTATTACATGCACGGGAAGAAGTACTTGGAACATTATAAAATACCTACAAAATCATTAAAAAAATTAGGCATAAAATATTGCCACGTCAAGTTTCACCATCTTCGACGTTTCTTAACGAGTCCATTTTTTTCTATGTATTTGATGTATGCGAAAGTTTTAATCCTTATCAACAACTCGTGCATAATGACTTATAATTATAGTAATCATCGGCGTATCTAAATTAACAACTTTACTATCCTCTGGTATCGTACGTCGTATGTATGAATAAAAGAAAATTGCAAAACGACTAAAACTTTTGCATACACCGCACTCTGTTTTCACCTTCCAGAATAATTCAATAGCAAACTGAAGGTTAAAATTTTTGTAAATGGTAATGTAAAATGTAAAAAACGTACGGTCGATGTATTCTTGTTAAATAATAACTAGCCAGCGGATTATGTGCATTTATGACAAAAATGAGTGGACTAAATGCAATACATTGAAAATTGTCAAAGCATTTACAAAATAATGTTACATTCCTTTCAACTTGTAGTAGATTCTCGTATAACTCAATCGAGAAACTGTTTAAAAAGAACAGTACAAAAAAGATTTTACATCTGCTCTGCTGAAATTTCACACTGAAGCTGTGCATACATGTATAGTTTTTAAGAATAATTTTTTTATCGCAATAAGTGGAAGTCTACTGTATTAAACTTATTTTAAAAAGTAAAAAATGTATGTACAGCTCCTGTATTCAGTAATTAAATTTCTGATTGCATAAAAATCAGTATCCTAATTATAAAAGTTTCCAAGAAGAGAAGCTGTGATGCAAACTACTAGTTTAGATTCACATAATTCACTCGAATCATTCTATAGCATAAACAAATCTGCATCACAGAAACATAATGTATTTTATGTAGCAACAAATGTGCAATAAATGAACGCAAAAATGCTAAAAATATACAATTCCTTTTTTAAAATAATTTAACGCGATATATGAAAGGTTACTGAATTAAACATACTAAGAGGAGTAAGAAATCTATGCCCAACTCTTGTATTTTGCAATTAACCAATTTTTGCATTACATAAAAATCAGTAGCGTAATTATATCAGTTTCCAAGAAGAGAAGCTGTGATGCAAACTACTGGTTAAGATTCACATAATTCAATCGAATCTTTCTACAGCATAAACAAATCTTATTCACAGAAACATAATGTATTTTATGTAGCAACAAATGTGCAGTAAATGAAAGAAAAAATGCTAAAAATATACAATTCCTTTTTTTAAATAATTTAACGCAATATATAGGAAAGGTTACTGTATTGAACATATTAAGAGAAGTAAAAACTGTATGCCCAGCCCTGTATTTTCCAATTAACCAATTTTTGTATTGCACAAAAATCAGTAGTCTGATAACAACATTACATTTTCCATGAAGAGAAACCATGTTGCTTACTGTTGGTTTAGATTCGCACAATTAAATCGAATCTGTGCACAGCACGAACAAATCTGAATGGCTGAAACAATTTCCCTTTTGTCCTATGGGAAAGCATTCGTACATGGCAACCGGAAACGCCAGGAAATGACTACTTCCGTCTACCGGTGAAACTTGCACGCTAACGACATGTGAGAATTTCCAAAACTGTCGTGCAAAAGTGATGCCTCCGAAAATTGGCGTCGTCGCTTTGTCACGGTCCCATCGGATAACAACGGGAAACAGCTTCCTGCCACCAAGCGACCTACTTTCAATTTGTCAAGGCAGAGTTAGAGGTTTCCCGGCAATTTTCCGGCTGCAGCTGACCAAAGTAGGCTCGCGCTGCGAGACAATGCCAAGGAACATTGAATCCGACGCGTTTCACTTATCGACAGCGGACAGGGCTGCTTTGATCGTGGCTAATGGCAAGTTTAAACACTTTCCGGGTCGAACAATAACCACGCTATCTCCTCGCTGCGATCGCGAGATCACTCCTAATTCGGTGTTGTTTTAAAACGTCATCTAGCAATTGACGCTTCACGAATTCCAAACGAAAGTTGTTTCTATTAACACTAGAACTACCGAACAATAAATCCAACGATATATATTATTTTGTAATAATAACGAGACTGCATCTATTGAAGCTTCATACAATTCTTATTGTAAAGTATACGTCATTAACACGTTGAATGCCATGGTGGTCAACGGTGACCGGCGCCATTGCGTCGTTTAAGAATGATGATCGGTAAACTAATGGCATTGAATATCGATTGATTATTGTGGCAGTTAACCAGATTGTAGTACGAGATGGTAGCTTTGTTATACAGTAACTAACAATTCTCTTTAATAACACTGATCGTTTCTATCAATGAAATAAATCGACACTTGTCTGAAATACAAAAAATTTGCTCGGCATTCAACGTGTTAACCTCTTAAGCACTATGCGCCACTATAGTGGCTTTCGCGGACGCCATCACTCTGAGCAGCGCGCCACTCAATTGTATTATTAACTATTAAAGTAAATTGTTAAAGTCAACATACGTGTATCATATCTTTAAGAAAAATTATAATTTTATGATCAAACACTTCATTCCAATGTACTCGTGTGGAGAACATCATTATTCGTCACACATTGCAGTGCTGTATCATTTACACGTAATTCGCGTTGAACTCTGCCGTACAGAGAACAGCCCCGCGCAGAAATCAGCCGTGCCAAAGAGGTTAAAGAAGTACATCCGAAAATTTCTGATGAAAACATTTTTATAACTTCAATAATTGCAAAAGAAAAAACAAGGGACCAATCAAAATGACTGGTTTGATAGTTCTAGTGTTAAGAACTGTCTTCTTAATAATCGTTTGGTGAGGTAAGGAAGTTTATGTTAATTGTATATTAACGTTTACCTTGTTGCTTAACACGTTGAATGCCGAGCGAATTCTGTATACTTAAGACAAGTTTCATCTGTTTCATTGATAAAAGTGATCACTGTTATTAAAGAGAATTGTTGGTTACTGTATAATAAAGCTCCCACCTCACATTACAATCTGATAACTTCCACGATAATAAATAGACGTTCAATGACATTAATGTAATGATAATCATTCTTAAACAACACAATGGTGCCGGCCATCGGTGACCATCATGGCAGTCAACGTATTAAATAATTGCAACAGAAAAATAAAATTTTCAGTCATCATTAGACTGCGGACATAATAATAAAATAACTAACATAAAAACCATATTTTCTTTCTTTTCAAATGTTTGCAAATCAATCCACAAAACTGTACGTTTGCGCAAAGTTCTGCAGTCTAGTAATAACATTTGTAAATTCGTTCAATGTTTGAACTTCAATAATTGCGAAAAAGAAAACTAGGGACCGGTCAAAATGATTGGTTTAATAGTTCTAGTGTTAACGAAGAATGGGAAACGTTTTCGAACTTTGCAGTGTCGAGTCACGACAATGAAATCAAATTTCAATGTAGTATGAAAATCAATTTAATCATAGGATTGTTTGCCAAGGCGTACGCATAATATACATGGCTGTCAATGAAATAAGAATTAAGTGAGTTTACATGAACTTTGTGGCATACTGTTTTAAGCATTACAGCTCCACGAAATTGCTGGAAGGTCTAGGTTAACACTATTACCAGTGTTATTACCACTGCTACTAACTGGGTCAAAGGAATTCTTGGTTAGGCAATTTGTAATCACTGAAAATGTAAAGGCGAATTTAAAATAAGATCTGAATAATCATTTCCAGGTTACTAATAGTAGATCAGATATGCCTTTGCTCTTTCAAATTGATTTTCCATTTGTGACAGCAGATTTGTCGTTTATTTAAATAACCTTTTTGGTCACGTCTGGCCCACAAGCAGACCAAGAGGCAGCATTTTATGCATCTGTGACGAAAAGTAATACGGAATCGTTTTGACAGTGGGGAAGATCAATAAATGTAACAATGTTGATAGATTACTGTCAATTTTTTAACACTTTAACTGCCCAATCAATAACCTCACAAATTCCACAAAGTTAAAGTAATTTATTTAATGAAGCAACAATTGAAAATTTAAAATCTACAACACATAGTTATCCCCTTCAATCTTCTATTTTGTCCAAGTCTCAACTAAATTTAGTGCAACGAATATATTAATGCACAAACTTATTTTTTATACGTTAAACGCTATGTCAGTGCCTGGAGACTAACGGTGTCAAATTTACAAATTAATGTGTTACATATAATTTATATACTATTAAGAAATATTCACACTATTTTAATAGATTCGATTGAAACAGAAAAGCACAAATGGGGTAAGCGAGTGTTTTCCTCATGCACAATTTTATTCTTTCAATTTAAAATTAACCCTTTGAGCTCGAATTTTTTTTAACCAGAAAATCAAAGTATATCTTCGTACCTAGAAAACTTTCATTGTACATGAATTATTTCGCCTTATGTATGTAGGGTTTTTTTACCGTTACTCGTCCTTACAATCGTGAAATTTTTACCAATTTGTGAGATACGAAGATAGCAACGTTGAAATTGTTTTAAAGAATGGAGTAGCAATTTTTTATGGCGCCTGAAAGTCGCCACTCGAGTGCTAAGGGTTAAATAAAATGGAGACTAAACAAAATAGCTTTGCGTTCAACGTATTAAACATGGTCAAATAATTATGGCAGCCATGTATGGGTGACACGGCAGTCAAAGTGTCAAAGAAAAATGATACTTTTTACTTCCTCTGAGAACATTTTTATCTCTGTTTACGGGCGACGTGGGTCGTTTCTTTTTTTCATAGAAATTGAGTTTACTTAGCATCTATGGTATATTCATTACAATTTGGTTTCCGTGAAATGCCACGTAGGTGGAAAATTGAATTTCGATGAGACGCTACCTTCCGCGATAAGAGCATGTTTCAAACAAATATGTTGGCAAAGTTCAAAGGTCTTCGCATGGAGTATGGCAATAGCGACCACCTATAAAACGTTCTGGAGAACGCACGATTGAATAAACATTGAATACAAAGGTATTAAACCTTGTTTCCCGATATGCAACATAACTTCGTGTTTAGTTTATGAAGCACAGCTCTGATTCGTGCTGCAAGTTTAATAAGATATTTGTTTTCCATTTGGGTTTCCGTTCGTTTAGAACTGCTTCGTTCCATACGACACAGCCAAGCACTTTTGATGTCACCATTCGAAACAATAATGTGTAGGTTCAGCATTTATGTTTATGGAACTATTTAAGTAACTAGTTACGTTTCCGCGTATGTTTAGACAATTTTCAAAAGATGACCAATGACACGATATACAAACTTGTAAAGAGCACAGTCAAACTATTTTCGGATCGAGCAAGCATTGTCATCTCGAGATATTCAAAATTATTGGATGCACGTGCAAAGAATGATATTCACTTTTGTTATAATTTGGTACGAAGAAATAAACAGTTGCCGAAATGGTGTGGATTTACAGAAAAAAAACTCTTTGAATTCATTCGTTATGTGAAATGCAATTATTAACACCAGAATGATGGACCACTAAACTATAATAATAATCTACACTGCTTTATGACAAGGTTGCAATTCTTCAAAGTTTATAGAACTTTTAATATACGTTTAAACGAAGAAGTTTATGTAAACATTTTAATAACTGTCAAATAAGATGTCCCCTCGTTCTAGTGTTATATACGACAATTGTTACAACGTTCGCCTATTAATTTTGTAATAAATGTACGAAACTTTACTTAACCCTTTGCCACACCATTTTCTTTGCGGCTGCAATTATTGTAACGTCTTCATCGCCGAAACAGCTGTTACAGAAGAAGCAGGAAATTTAGTTTCCTTAGACAGCTATATTTAGTTCGATACTTGAATATCGATAATAAGACGACGAAATTTGATTTCATTTCGTCGTAATATGGCAAGGGGTTGAGAATGTTCTAACCTGAAGATTCGAAAATGTAGATCGATTAAGAGGAGCTAACACGGGAACATATTCAGATGCGAAAATCCGATTTTGATGAAACTTATGGGAGCTTATAGTTCTTTGAAAAATATTTTACACGTGTCTTTTCTTATCGGCAACCATGCACTTTGAAGGGGTGAAAACAGCCCTCAAAGTTGCGGGTCTAAACCATATTTTTTGAGATATCTCGGAAACCAGAGTTCGAAAAAAATTGAATTTTCTTTTAAATTGTGTGTGTTTTCAATGGGAAACGTGGTCGCACAAGAAAATTTTAATAAAAGTGTTTTTGTTTAAACAATAAAGTTACAGTAGCTCACGAAAATATTCGGACACTCTCCAAACCTAAATAACTGTTTTAAGATTCGACCGAACGTCTTGATTTTTCTTGAGCAATTAGTTGCATTAATTTAATAAATGATATGCAAAACGAATTTTGTAAATATTGGAATTGGTACGAATTACATGACCAATACAGATGGAACTTTTTAAGTATTTTCTATTTGAGCCACGTACTAAAAATTTTATAGATGCATCTAGTAGATCTATGATAGTTATACACGTATAGAAAAATTCATTGAAATCGACCGACATACACACGAGCTGCATGCCATCGAATATGGCGAAAATCGCAATTTTTCACGATTCTTGGTCAGTTTCTGTTTAAACTCCACGAATTCTTACATCTTTCTAAGCGTGTCGTTCTTTTCGACGCCAATCGATTTCGATGAAATTTTCAGCATGCGTATGACTAACACAGATCTGCAAGACGCATATTTTAAATTTTCGTTACAAGTTAAAATAAAAATATTTAAAAATATGTCTTTTTTACTTTTCTACATAATTTCTACAAATCAGAATTATTTCAAAATTATTTTTGCATATCATTTAGTAAATCAATGCTTCTAGTTGTTCCAGAAAAGTCGAGTCGTTTGGTCCAATTTTGAAAAAGTTATTTACATTCAACGAATGTCCGAATACTTTCGTGAGTCACTGTATAAGCTCCCATAAGTTTCATTCTCCCACAAGTGTTCCCTTGTAAGTTAAATAAAATTTGAAATCCGACTCAGTTGTTCGACGACGTGATAACAAAAATAATATAATAACAGTGATTATAACAAGTATTCTACTCTTCACGCAACACACTGTTTTAACGCTTTGACTGCCATGTCACTCATATATGGGTGACAGAATTATTCGTCCATGTTTAGAAATAAATTTGTACACTAATATATTCGTTGCACTCAATTTAGTTCGTATCTGGAGATTGCAAGAGAGTTGAAGGATAACTATGTGTCAGACGTTTTAAGTCTTTCAACTGTTGCTGCGTTAAATAAACTACTTTGATTTTGTGGAATTTTTAGGCTGTTGTTTCGGCAATTAAAGTGTTAAATATTTCGAGGCAAGATTGCCCGAAAAATGTCAAATTCGGAGAAACGTATAACCTGTTCGTTTTCGATCAAAGGATTTCAAGTCGCGGATTGACGAACCGGCGTTAGGACATTTTGAACTTGAGGCTATCAGCGTGACAGGCGAATTTCCACGCGGTATTTAGCCACAGAGCGAAACGAATCTACCATGGCGATAGCAAAACCGCTCTCGAGAAAACTTAATAAACGTCGCGACCGCCTAACAGGAAACGGACGAGATAGTCGATGAATAATTAGAACGAAACGCAAGTGGAGCGGGACGGGAATCACCGGCGGATGAATTTTGTAAAATTCACCGTTCCGTCTGTCAATAAAGTCTGCAACTGTTTGACTTTGCGTCCCAGTCGTGATGAATAGTTTATAACCGCGAGAACAGCTCCGATACTTCGGCTAATGTATTTTACTCTGGCAGCCAGACTGCTTTTAACGGCGGCGAAAAACGTGCACGATATTGGCACCGTGTCTTTCGAAAAGATTGGAAAATTGAAACCCAGTCTATTCGTCCCTGACAGATTCTCCAATCAGTGCTTAATCGCTTTCTGTTAATAAAACTGATGGATTTCGCGCACTTCACTTCATACATTATATAACGAAGCTAAACTAAGAAAGTTATTATTAAAGTTCGAAGACGGAATTGTTACATCCTGTAAATTTTCCAGACATCCGTGAACGTTCAATAATTGCGTCAGCAGTTGACTATCCTCGGAAAACTAGAAGACTAATAATTTACCTTGCATTAATTAATATTCGAGTTTACGTTTATTAATTCCTAGCCATATTATGACGAGTCAGGCTAGCGTTGAAGACCTTAAATAAAGTCTAGCAACTATAAATATTATGCCTTTCTTTTTAGACAAAATTAAACGTTGTTAATATATAATCAATATTTAATCATTGAAGTGAATGTAGCAATATAAGACATATAAATTGTCTTTTCTCTTCTGTAACGTTTTTAGTGATGAAAAAGTTGGAATCAATTAAGTTACAAAGAAAATGACGAGGAGTTCATTTTGAACAATGAAAGAATTTGTACGTTTCTTTTCCTGCGAATTTCGTGCATTTATCTGAGGAATGTAGAATACTAAACTGCGGAGATGTCATGTGAATTTAGGAATATTGTTGGGTTACTTCTGACTTGTTGAAATGATCGAAAAGAAGACGATGTTATGATCACTTCAGTTACAAAGAAAATGGCGTAGCAAGCGGTTAATTTTGAACATTTAATAATAAAATTTCTACCTTTCTTTTGCTACGAATTTTGTGCATTTATCTGAGAGATGTAGAATACAAATCTGTGAAGATGTTACATGAATTTAGAAATATTGTTGCTTTACTTTTCATTTATTAAATTGATTGAAAAGAAGTTGACGCTATAATCACATTAGTTACAAAGAAAATGGTATGGCAAGGGGTAAACGCCAGGTTATTTTACATTGCTGTACACAAATAACCGAAAAGTGTGTATTCAAATTTTTATTATTTTTTAACCCTCCAATGGCGCCTCAGGCGACGCTAAAAATTGTGAAACTATTATTCAAAACAATTTTTCCATCACCACAATTGCATTTAAATAAAGTTAAAGGCGATAATTCTTGATGACTTTCCGGGAAACTTGATAATTATGAATGAAACGATGCGAAAGGGAATTTCGAATTTCTTGAATCAGAGACGAAATCGTAATGATATAATTCGAAGCGAGATTGCCTGAAATAAGAGCGACAATTTCGAATCGCAGTTAATAATCGGGTTAATGGATTTTAAGTATGAGCCACATATCTGGCAAACATTAATCGATGATATCGATGATATTTCATGAATGCATCTTCACAATTTCGATAATAGTACATAAAAGTATTATGCTTCTTGCAAATCTAGTGTTAATATTGTTTGAAAGACGATTCAATCGTGAAATAATTCGTCCTTTCTCGTAAGAGTAATTGTCATAGCGATTTGTCATCGCGGATAATTTATTTTCATATTTAATAAAGTTAAAGGCGATAATTCCCGATGACTTTCCGGGAAACTTGATAATTATGAATGAAACGATGCAAAAGGGAATTTCGAATTTCTTGAATCAGAGACGAAATCGTAATGATATAATTCGAAGCGAGATTTCCTGAAATAAGAGCAACAATTTCGAATCGTAGCTAATTATCGGGTTAATGGATTTTAAGTATGAGCCACATATCTGGCAGACATTGATCGATGATATCGATGATATATACATATGTTGCGTGATAACAAGTTTGGTGTTTGTGCGCTAATAATGTGTGAACAGTTTTGAAATGTCAACAGATGATGAACTATGACGACCCAATTTGGAACAAATTATGTGTTATGGATTATTAGTAACTCGCGTTATACCCGTGTTTATTACGTTCCGTTCGGCTGAAAGCAAAAATAGAGAAAGTTTATGCATAACGTTCTGTTATAAAATATCGACGATTCCGCAAAGAAATGGAGGAAATTGATAATCCCCATTAGATTGATTGATGACTTTTTCGTAATTATGCGAGGTAACATATCATGATTGAGCAGTAGAAAATGATTAATGACTGCGTCAATGAGAAATCCTATTCAAAGTAAGAGATTCCGCCGAGTCCGCGTAAAAGTTTGAAAAATTTCAAATTGTTTCTTAATGAATAAATCCATTGATTGACTAGGTACCCAATGAACCTATAAATATGTAGGTCGTCGCGTCATCGGCGAACACGAACGTGTCGCGTAGTTTTCTTAATGGTATCCTTCTCTGTTAATAGTATCTTATTAGGCGTATAACAGTGACTTTCAACGGTGAACGATTTTCCAATATGCGCAGTATAGATTCACATAATAAATATAGAAAAAGTGTCTACGGTATACGGCGTATCGTCTACGTTAAAAACGATGCTGCATCGTTCCCTGCTAATTATTTCTTTTACTTTTTCTACCATGGACACACCCGATGGAAGATGTCCGCAAAGTTAGACTTAGAACAATTGCATCGGTGGAAAGAAATTCGTGGAAATTTTATTTAATCGTGCAATGTGAAAAATTTAGCAGTTTTCTAAATAGTTTTTTTTCAATATTCTATATAACTGCACCTTGACATAAAAATTTAGAAGATAATTTTTTGTGGGTGAAGAGCTGTTCGATGTTAATTCATGAAAGTTGCAATTAAATTACAAATATTTCAAGAAATATACCAAATGAAGTACAGACGTTTTGAATACTGTTTTCGCGTTAATTAGCGAAAATGTGGTATGAATTTTTTCTGAACAAATCTTTCTGGCAAGAAACTGCAGATCGAATCATCGTCGAAGAACTTTAAAAACATCGACGGCTGCTCGACGGTAGATCGATATCAAGAGACTTAATGAAAATTACGCCAAAGTCACACGTGTTTCTTAAAAATAATCCGAAGCGATACGATCTTTGTACGCTTCTCCAGCGAAACTAAATCCAGTGTAAATAACCCTGACAGCGTCGTTCGAAAGAAATTGGCGCGCAAAATCAAACACAGAACGTTTACCCGCACTTCCATACTGCCACCATTACCACACGAACAGTAAAAAATGATTTCTTAACTAGCAGAAAAAAGGAGCACGGTATCGTATTCAACAAATTATACTCAATTACGTGAATCATGAGTCGAAGCAGTGCCAGGACCACACGAGATAAAAGGAAACGTCTATACCGCAGATTTCTATGTAAATTTATGCAAATTTGCATTCCGGTGAAAGATTAAAAAAGAGAGCTTCATCCGTCTGAAAAACGAAACCGAGCATCTACTTAAACCAAAAATCATTCGATTTAATCCGAATTTACGTACGGAACTGTATGAAATTGTCCTAAACAATTTCATCGAAAATACAGATCGGTAAACGCGTGACAACGGTGTGCTTCGAAAGGTCGTTATCGATTGACGAGGGTGCAAATCACACGTATCAGAACCACCACCGTAAAGCTCCACAAATTCGTGACTCCTTGTCGTACCCGCACAGGTGAGAAATCGATGCGAATACGTTCGATCGTAATCGAAGATGAATCGTAAAAAAAGAATGACAGACTCGGCCACGTTGACGGCGGAATTGCCGAATAAGAAACGATTGCCGGCAGCTTCGACGAAAGTAGCGTTTCGTGATCGTGTATGCACCCACTAACGAGCCTCGTTCGTCGCATAGTGTAACCGAATTAGTCCGTTCGAAGGATTCCCCGACAGCGCGATTCGAAGACGAAACGCTGTTCCCGCGAGTCGTACAGAACGCGGAAACAATAGGTAGAGTATGACTTGCGATTGAATGCACTCGCTGCGTACCCTTTTGTCGATCAATTATCCTCGCCGTTGTTTGTCGCGTCGAAGGAACCAGCACTGAAACGATTGATACCTAACATGAACATTATCGAGACCGTTCGACGATCGCGCACACGAGCACGCGGACGAGAGGAGGGAAGACGGAGAGAGACGATTTTCCGGTACGGATTCGTTCGTACGACGAAGGAGGCAAAATGGTTATTCGCAAGGGTCCGTTGGCGCGTGGCCGATCGCATGAAGGCTTGCTTTTTGTAAGGGTCTCGCAAGGGTTTCGCAGGTTTCGAGGACCAAGACGCGGCGCGTCGCGTCGCGAGTCGCGTGGACGCCGCTTGGTGAACTGCGGCCAGCGCCGCGGTGCCCGTGATAGCGACGACTGGCACCGTGTTCCATTGGCCGACGAGACGAAAGCCACCGTCGCCGCCGCCGTCACCGCCGCAGCGCAAGCGTCTCTCCGACTTTTTTACCCCAAGGAACCGATCATATCACCTGCTCGATTCGCGCGCACCTTCGCCACGTGACGATCCCCGATTTCAATCGGGCTAAAACGATCTCGAGCAGCAACGTCGCGCGATCGTTCAGATCGAGAAATTTAGTGGAAGTTTGAAAAGTTTTGAAAAATTCCGATTTCTTGCAATTATTAGCACCAGAATGACGGACCACTAAACTATAATAATTTACACTGCTTTATGACAAGGTTGCAATTCTCCAAAGTTTGTATAACTTTTAATATACGTTTAAACGAAGAAGTTTATGTAAACATTTTAATAACTGTCAAATAAGATGTCCCGTCGTTCTAGTGTTATATACGACAATTGTTACAACGTTCGCCTATTAATTTTGTAATAAATGTACGAAACTTTACTTAACCCTTTGCCACACCATTTTCTTTGCGGCTGCAATTATTGTAACGTCTTCATCGCCGAAACAGCTGTTACAGAAAAAGCAGGAAATTTAGTTTCCGTATACAGCTATATTTAGTTCGATACTTGAATATCGATAATAAGACGACGAAATTTGATTTCGTTTCGTCGTAATATGGCAAGGGGTTGAAAACGTTCTAACCTGAAGATTCGAAAATGTAGATCGATTAAGAGGAGCTAACACGGGAACATATTCAGATGCGAAAATCCGATTTTGATGAAACTTATGGGAGCTTATAGTTCCTTGAAAAATATTTTACACGTGTTTTTTTCTGATCGGCTACCATGCACTTTGAAGGGGTGAAAGCAGCCCTCAAAGTTGGGGGTCGAAACCATATTTTTTGAGATATCTCGGGACTCCAGAGCTCGAAAAAAATTTGAATTTTCTTTTAAATTGTGTGTGTTTTCAATGGGAAATGTAGTGGCGCAAGAAAATTTTAACAAAAGTTTTTTGTTTAAACAATAAAGTTACAGTGGCTCACGAAAATATTCGGACACTCCTCAAATCTAAATAACTGTTTTAAGATTCGACCAAACGTCTTGACTTTTCTTGAGCAATTAGTTGCATTGATTTAATAAATGATATGCAAAATGAATTTTGTAGATATTGGAATTGGTACGAATTACGTGACCAATAAAAAAGGAATTTTTTAAATATTTTTTATTTGAACCACGTACTAAAAATGTTATAGACGCATGTGGTAGATCTATGATTGTTATACACATGCAGAAAAATTAATTGAAATCGATCGACATACGCACGACCTACGTGCCATCGAAAATGGTGAAAATCGCAATTTTTCACGATTCTTGGTCAGTTTCTGTTTAAACACGATCGTTCGCGTTCGACGCGCGATCGTTCAGATCGGGAAATTTAGTGGTAGTTTGAATAATTTTGAAAAATTCCGATTTCTCGCAGTGAGGTTTAGAAATCTATTAGGGGCCCCAAGGAGTAATTATTTTGCCAGCTACCTGTAATTTTTGTAAGTTTGATTATTTTCAGATAAAAAATTTGTAAAAGGTCATTTGACACTCTGTGGTAGATTTAGTGTTAAGTCATACGTAATCAATAAATTATTTTTCATTACATTTTCATTGAAAAATATAATTGAACGGAGAGATCTATTGAACCGATTCCTGTAGAGGCAATTTTATAACTTCAATAATTATAAAATAAAAATTCTGAAAAGAGTCATTTGATCCTCTGTGGTAGATTTAGTGTTAAATCGTACGAAGATAATAATTAATTTTTCATTATATTTTCATTGCAAAGCATAATTGAACAGAGAGATCGATTAAACCGATTCCTATGGAGGCAATTTTATAACTTCGAAAATTGTAAGATCAGAAATCTATAGAGGGTCACTTCACCCTCTGTGGTAGATTTAGTGTTAAGTGTATACTATAATAAGAAGCGTATAAGATCGATATAAACTCAATCAATTTTTATACGGTAAAGTATTAGGTCGTCCCATAAATTGATGCCAAGAATACTGTGCACTGTTTCTAATGAAAAACAGAAATTTCATAACGATTGTGTAATTACCAGTTCACGGTCTTTACCAAAAAGATGGGACAAAGTTCTAAAACAAGAAAGTGATTATATTATTTCATACATTTTAGATGTACGTTTCATATCTTAATTTAAATAGTACAACGTGAAACGGCGCGAACTTATGGGACGACTTAGTATAATAATTAATTTCAGTGGTTTGTAATCGTTGTGTTAGTTTTATGTTCTATCAAAATTGTTCTGTTTTATGAATTTTATTGAATTTAACTTCATCCATTGTATGTTCCAATATATTTTTTCAATTTTTAAGTGCCTCAATTGTTAAAACAAACTATCAGCTTCAATTTTCGAAGCTAACTGGATTTATCACTGATTTTTCAATTATGGTAGAATTTTATTTTTACTTCGATCCATTGTTATTCCAGTATAATTTAAGGAATCTGAAAATCCCTTGACTTTACTTTAAGTTAGTGTGTCAACTGTAATTTTATAGCTTCAATATAACCGAAATTTAAATTCATATAAATATGCATTTTTACTATTAATTATTCGTCACTACTTTTTATTGCACTTCGGTAAAGCGTTCGATTAAAACGTTCTATTAAACTTTGTTCAAAAGAAACTTTTCGGCAAGCATTTTGAAAGATGCATGTATATACACTCTGCACAAATATCATTCTCTTAGATTTAATAAAATATTCAGGCACACTTAAACAGTTGTAATATCATTTAACTCTGCACGACAGTGTTAGGAACTATCGCGCATCACCGATACAGTGGTCCAGGTCAATGAATTTAGGGACATTTTGCTAAAAAGTCCACCTTCTCCACTTGGAGGCTTCCTGAGGATCTATGAACATCAGCAATGAAGAAATCAATGAAATTAACTGAATATTATTCATTGTTGTAAACATTTAACCCTTTTAGTGCTAAACAATGATGCATTATCGTCGGGTACACTTACGAGAACAAAATTGTTCTGTTCTAATTTATAGACTTCTAATAATTTTGTAAGATTCTATACAATATGCTATAGAATTTTGGAATGGTCTATAGAATATTGGAATGGTCTATAGAATATGCTATAGAATATTCGAATGGTCTACAGAATGTGTTATAGAATATTCCATAACAATTTAATATTTTGTTTTAATATTTTATCATTGTAGCACAGAATATTGGAAGATTCTATAGAATATGCTGCAGAATATTAAAAGATTCCATAAAATATTCGAGAGGGTATCTCATTTATAAAATCTTCTACATTATGAGACCTCGATATTTTTAATTCAATATAACATTTTTTAGTCGGTATCAAAAATGTTAAAGCTGAGCATTTTGAGAATACTATATTTTATCTGTGAAAACTGCTTATCTTTGAGCTTATCTTATTCTGATTTATACGTATGTTATCACATAGGTGAGAAAAAGTATTAATTACGATCTTTCATTAGTTACTACCAAACTACGGATTACTATGCAAGTTAAGACTTTATAGATGAATATTGACGTATGGACGATATCGCGAGTTTAATTTCTGAAAATATAAATGTTTAATTAAATCATGCACATACCGAGATATCAGCATACATTGTTCAATTTTCCAACCATTTATCACTTTGATTCATAATTTAATTCTCCGAGGAAAGTATGCTTAAATTTTAAAAATCTTGAAATAAAAAAACTGTTTTTCATTAGCAAAAAGATTTTATAGAAAATCTATATAAGTTCAAGGATTTATACACATTTTCATAAAAATTTAAATGCTATATAAGAAATCTATATAAATTTATTAGTTACCTTTATCGACATACAGTTGTTCGAAGATGTTACAAAACTGATAAAATCAACCATAGTTTTCTAATTAATGAAAATTTTTTAACAAACAAATGCTGAGAAGTTCTCTAAAATAAACCACTTTCCGAGAAAAAAATTCAGAAAAATCACGTTCCTCGTGTATGCTGACTGTAAACGCAATTAAAAAAATTGTTATTTGTTAATATGGACATTCCTGAAAAGTTTTCTTCATATGGGAAGTTAACCAGGTCATGCAGAGCGCCGTTACACGTAAGTACCAATTTCACTGAAATATTGATGGTCCTTGCAGATAACTACAACTATACTGTTTCTATTTCACCTCTTCCATTATTTGAATGAAATGGTACCCATCTCGGAATTCGATTAACGCGAATCGAAGAATGGGTTTTCCTCCTGGTACAAAGTAACACAATTTTGTCTTTGTTTTGTTGACGATTTAAAATGCAAGGAAAGCCAGAGTAGAATTTCTGATGCCAAAGCTACCGTAGAGTGAAACAGAAGTCTTTTTTTATTTATAAACGAATGCTACCTTTTTTAATGGTTCGGTGCCAGGTACGAAACATGTACGCTCACACACAATGGATTACTTTCCTCAATTTTAAATTAATTAAACATAGCAACACAAACATAGACTAAATATTAAATCTTGTAAATTTTAAAAATATAATTAAAAAGCCACTTACACGAAGTGGACTACCAACATATTTGTTCTAGTTGATAGCCAATTAACAAACATGCGTTCCTAGCAAATATTAGGATAACTTTGGATAACATAATATTTTTACAACAAACTCACAGGTTGCTCCTAGGAACACAAACATAGACTAAATATTAAATCTTATAAATTTTAAAAATATAATTAAAAAGCCACTTACACGAGGTGGACAACCTAAATTTTTGTTCTAGCTAATAGCTAATTAACAAACACGCGCTCCTAGCATATATTAGAACAAAAGATCTCGATATATTTCGACATATTTTAATTTAACACGGAAGATTCTCATTTGTTTTCACCTTTTTTAATTTCAAACAAAAGATTCTCAATGTTTTCATCAATTTTAATATTACACAAAAGATTCTGTTTTGTTTTCAAGCATTTTAATTATACGCTTTCATTTGACTAATTTTTTCTTTTTAATTCCTACTCTTACGTTTGAAATAAATACATCGAATTAAAGCACAGTTGTAGAGAGATGGAAAACTTTGGACTACATAAAAAAGAGAATGGTTGGATTGTTTACTAGAAGAATTTGTGACTGTTAAAATATTGTTAAACCTAAGAGATTCATACTTGACGTATTGCATTACCCACTAAAATATTCAAAGTGTGCAGGACACACGTCGTTTCGATTAGGTTGCGTATGTGGCTGCGGATGTGGTTGCGATATGGGTGTAGAAAGGAAGCAAAAATAATATGGTCCGCATTAACCTTTTTTCCCTAATTAATCGTGTGTTTGCGGAATTTTTAGTATTCATAACCTGCTATAAATGTATGTCCTATTTATTAACATATTCTAACTGAAATGATTAGGAACAATGTAATTGTAGGAGACGTTTCCGGAATTTCTGTTACGTTCGCACAGGTTTCACGCTTGTCGCATTTTCTACCGAAGATAAATTATAAATTATAGTAATTAAGAGTAATTGATTTCGTAAATGATTATATATCGTAAAGCGAACTGTATTTTAGCTTCGAGTAATTATCGTGCGCGTAACTTTGAATTAATACAAAATGGCTGCCTCGAAGTTTCCCGGTACGCTTTTGAAACTAAACACGTTACAAAAATGATTAATCCAGAACTTTCCGTGTCATAAAGTTACTGTTTTTTTTTCATGTATGCATGTTTTAACGAATATATACGGTAAAAGTATAAATCACTCATTGATTAATAGTCTACGTATGCGGGCACTGAATTCATTAGCATGCGAATACACCTTGTACACGGTTTCGAGAGACCGTACTAACAGTGGTTTATTGAAGTAGACTTGACCCACTTTTCATTTGAATTTCTATATACAACAATCCTTGAGGTTTATAAACGTATTTCTAATTAAATTCGTGTGCGAGCAGAACACAATAAATTGCGAGAGAGCTTTTTATGCAAAATCAATGCGCCGCAATTAACGTAGCCATTTCTAACCTAATTTCCACTAATTCCGAGAGTTTTCCTTTGCGGAGAGAATGCCTTTCTCTTTTGTGGGAAAATGAAATATGCTTCCGACGTCTTAGAACAAAGAAACGAAGACGTGAAATATGGCGAACTTCCGAGGGGGAGGACTCGTGACGTATTATGCGATACGAAAGATGACAAATGCACTATACCGATGTAATTTTGCAACGATAAATCTTCTTTCGTTTAAGGAAGTGACTTGCTGAAGACAAACGTGATAAATATACGCGTGTTTTCAAGCGATTAGTAACAACAAAAACGGAGAAAAAATATTCTAATCGTCAGTAAACGTAATCTACATGTTAGATAATTTTATAATATATATGTGTATCTGCTCTAAATCGAATCTGAGAGTTTTCGGGATTTTACTTTTTGGACGTTTCATATGAAATTTCAGATACAAATTTAATAAAGATGTAGAAACTCACAAATTGTAATTTTGGACATTTGCATGTTTAACAAACCTGTATTTGAGTTGATAAAGAAATAAGTAAACTATAATAACTGACTACAATTATTATGGAAAAATTGAGGTTTCTATAATATTGCTGATAAAACATTGGACTTGGAAACTTCTGAAATCAACTTCAAAGTACTATATTAACCTTTTGCATTCCAAGCAATTTTAATTCCTAACTAGAGACATTTATTTGTCCTAGAATAACTCCATTGTACGTGGTTCATTTCCTTTCGTGCATACCAAATTTGTTACTGTTAATCGAACGATAATACTTCAATAATTACTAGCTCCTTAGATACAAACATTGTAATATAAAAATTGCTTTGAGTAACAGTCTGACATTTTCTAGTGTCTCCTCAGAGGAGCCATTGGAGTGTTAAAGGTTAACACCTTTGGATGATAAGGTGAGTTATGGTATGAGGTAGATGTGACCAGTTTTGAGATTGATAATCAAATGTGAACATAACAATTCTTTACAATAATAGCAATATTTAATCTATATTTTCAAAATATGCAAGTTAATTTCTAGATTGTTCTTTGATACAATACAATCCGAGATAGCCAACAAGTAGATCGCAATATTCATCTTAAAATTAATTAAAAATGAACATGTTGTGCTTTGATATTAGATATAATAGATACTCGATGCACTCTCAAAATTACAAATATTTTTGCAGTGTTTATACGTTTAGTTACGAGTGAACATTTCTTGCACAACTTGAAATACTAACTTGAAGGGATTGATCGGAGATTAGTTACAGAAATTACAAATTGCCGGTTGACTTGAGGCGCTGGAACTTTGCGTACTTCGAGCGTGCTTCACGGCATTGATGTTTATTTACTATGAACGAAGAGCTGACAGAAACTTCGATAATTTCGCTTGCAACGCGCAAGAGTTCTACTGCAAACTTCGTTTTACAACAAATGGCAAAACGATGAGACATTTTCAAACAGCTATCTCCAATTGCATCTCTGCTCGTACATATTGTGAATAAAAATCAAAACTCTTAACTGTACACCGTTATCTTTTTATTACGAATTCAAACGTGGAAAATGAAAACTGTGTTCTCAGTGTATTCCATGCATTTTTATTTTAAATTAAAATTCTATTTCTTTTGCGAGTCAATTCAAGAAAGGTCAAATTGCATGTACGCTTTACGATAATATGGAATTATGGTATATTTTAGTTAAGAAATAAAACTTGTGAAACTTTGATCATTTACGTATAGACTGAGCATTTCAAGGTATTAAAAGCGGTTTTCCTAGAAGTTACACCTCGAGGTAGTCTTTCCTGGCAATGTGAAATGTGTAATTAAAGAACCACTTTGCTTAATTGCTTCATTTATTGCATATCTTTCTTATGTTCAGAAATCTCGCCTTCCTCATACGACGGAATTTCATCTTGGAATCTTCTGGATGTTTAAATTGGCATGCTTTTCCTATAAATGCATTTGACAATTGTTTCTATAAGCCATTATTAGGCGTATTATTATTATTAATAATTTATCAAAACCAATATGCAATGAAACCATAATATTTGTACGTCAAATTTCGCATTCTTCGAAGTTACAATTCACAGAGAAGTCATTTTTCTTTGCAATGTTAAATGTGTAAATAAGGAACCACTTTGCTTAATTACTTAATTTATTGCATATCTTTCTTATCTTCGGAGACCTTCTCTTCCCGACACGGCGGAGTTTCGATGAACATGTGAAAACTCTTTAACAGCATGCATTGCTGCAATGACTATAAACGACTTATTTTCAACGACACTTGTTTCTGCTTTAGTAACGTTGTAAATATTCAAAGAAACTTTCTATTCGACTGCTTTAACGCTGGAGTTGACTTTATTGGCTTCCTCTTTGAAAGTTTATTTAAGTACATAGTTTTAGTATTAATCAGAGGTTTCGTGAATTATGTGATAAAGTGCTGTCTCTCGCAAAGTTGTAAATGCCAGGAACCGTTTGAACAGTGTTGCGTTTAATGTTGCACAGTCGTAGATGCTTGAAACGCACAAAATTAAAAAATTCTTTTCTGGTCACCTATACAAAAAAAAATTAAAGATAAAATCGAGAAGTTTCACCGTCATTATGGTCGGTCAAAAGAGTTAAAAATGTTATAATCCTGTTTACATTTAAGAATGTCAAATCAATATCTCGTGTATCAATGAAGGGAACGTAAAATTTTCGAAAACACCTAGTCTTCATATCTTTTTAAAAATATCTGCCAAGTTCGAATTGCACAATTTAATTTACAATTCTGCAAGTAGAATTTCTAATTTAGTAACTATTCGTATGAACGAGCTACTCACTTTCCGCACAACTTACATGAGCCCACAATTATGAAAGTGGTCTAAGTCATATATTTCTTGTTTCGAGATATTTAATGAATTGCATGTGAATAAATAAAAAAATATTTTTATATTATGCAACATTTTAATTTAGAATTTTATTAGTCTTGGTTAACGGAAACTTATTATGAATATGTAGTATCGTGTGAATTTCATATGAAAATGTTGTTTTTAAAGTTTGAATTGACTTAGACCATTTTCAAAATTAACTGAATGTCCTATAAATAACTGAAAGCATAAAAAAACTACGAGTTTTATTAGAAACAATAATTTTAATGAAATAATTCACGAACATTTATTAATTATTTTTAAGAAATAATCCATTTTTCTCATTTTAGGTTTTTGTTACTATGAGTTTCTAAGATTCTTAAAATATTCCTGAAAAACTGGAGAGATGTATGGTAGTAAACACATTATATCTTTATGTTTTTCTTCCGTTACTGGTCTAGTGGAGGTGTATAATGGAAATAATTTAATATTTCCGTATATTTTTGGTCTTCCTCTTTTAGGTGATAGATCCAAAACGTGGAATTTAGAATCACCTAAAGAAGTTTTATAGAACATCTTATAAGGATCATTTTTCAACAACCTCATCCATTGAATTTGCAGCCAAGAGACAGATTCGCCCGCGGTATTTTTTACTCTTCTTATCGTTGACACTTCTAGTGGTTTCGTTTTAATAAAATCCGGCTGCGACATTCGTTTTACCAAAAATGTAATTCTTCTTCTACACTTTTCTATCAATTCATAATAATGTTCAGGGTTGTATAAGTAATTTACTGTTTTTATTTTCATTTCTATCAACCCAAAATCACGGTCATTCGGTAGAAAGGACTAACCAGATACCAAAGATTTGTGATCTATCGTTTCAATATTATTATTTAATGACTGAGCAATTTTCATCCATGTCAATGCTACTTTAATGTTACGATTTTTGATTTTATTGTCGTTTATCGGCTTATTGTGTAGTTCAAAATCGCGCCAAAAAGGGCCATGTGCCATTTTAAGGTTATGTTTATATAATTTCTTTAACTTTTTGACTTAGACCACTTTCATAATTATGGGCTCACATAAAAGAAGACTTACGTATAAACTAAATCGTGTATACATTTAACTCTTTCATTGTGACACAAGGCTTCATTGGAATGGTTTAAGCGGGTGAAACGACCTTTCCAGATTCTTTATTTTGCAATTACTGAAATGATAAAATTGCCTCTGCAGAAATCGATTGAATGGATTTCTTTACTCGATCATGCATTCTAGTAAAAATTGTATAAAATTCGAATATATAAAAGCTTGTCATTTTTATAAGACTAACGAATTGTAATGCTTTTGGTAGGTTTAGAGTTAAAAAGCTACATACATACCTAATTTTTACCATGAACGTTCAGGTAGTCATACTCTTAGTTCAATCATTTCTTTTCTTTTCAATCGAGGACAAGCCAAAGGCAAACCACTCATTGTCAGTCGGATCAAAGATTAAAGTCAAGTGCAACGAGAGACGAAAGAAGAGAGAGAGAGAGAGAGAGAGAGAGAGCTCCATGTGGCAAGTTTCTGTGTCTTATAATTTTCAGCAGGACCTGTTTCGTCATCTCAGGGAGGACAACACTTCCGTCAGCTTTCTATTTGGGTATGCGACCGAATGCATCGAAGAATCGCGATGCAGTCCCGAAATACATTGCGTGCTCGCTGGGGAATCATCGAACGATGGTTTGTATCCTCGCATGTGCATCTCGTGCACCGCAAGACCAGCTCGTCAGGTCAAAACAGCGATGGAATCGATCGCGAAAGTTTAATTAATTATCGACGCGTTCGCAAGCCAGTGCTAATTGCTTTCTCGAGGCGCGACTCCGAGCGTCGTCGTGATTAAAGCTTCCGGTACGAGGCATGCTGACCCAGGGGTAATATTAAGAATTATCCCACGCGAGTTTCGTGGATGTGCAAGGCTACTTTCATCCTCACTGCGAGCGACAAATTGCCTCGGCTCCGATCCAATAAATCACTCCGCTTCGAAAGAGACGAGGCCTCACGGAAATAAAAATGGAGAAGCGGACACGACGAATTCCGTGCTGCGGAACCACTGACGCGATATTTCAGAGTCCGCAGATTAGGAAACCACTTTTCAAAGTAGCGCATATTTTGTAACACTAAGAGAACACGGCACGATCAACGAAGCTCGCTGAGATTTCATACGAAAAGTATTTCGAATGGTATCTATAGTTGTTGCACTACTATAACAGTTGTTCTACGATTCATATGAAATTATTATTTTAACACTAAACCTACCACAGAAGGGTCAATTGACCCTTCTTAGATTTTCTGTTTTACTATTATTGAAATTACGAAATAATATCTTCGGAGACAAGTAAAACTTGTATTTAGTGCTAAACCTACCAGAATGGGTCAAATGTCCTATTTTAGATTTTCTGTTTTACTATTATTGTAGTTATAAAATTGCCTTCATAGGAATCGATTCAACAGATTTCTTTATGCAATCGTATATTCTAATAAAAATTACCTAACCCAGACCTAACCCAAATCTTTTTAGACTTTCTATTTTACTATTAGTGAAGATATAAAATTGCCTTCATAGGAATCGATTCAATACACTTTTTTATTCGATCATATTAGATTGGGGAAAAAGTAATCCATTATTTTCTCGGTAGATGGATGTAGTAATCGATATCTCGTAAAGTATCGATCAAACAATTTAAGATTTGTGCTCGTTGAAAAGGTGACATTTCGCATTAAAAAAATTCTTTTTCTGTTTTTTGTTTGGTCCAGTCAGTTGTGAGTTACAGGGTGTTAAAAATGAAAGTCAACGAAGAGAAAATTCGGCACATTTTACAGTTTTTTTTTGATAAAAGCAAAAATGCAAGTCAGGCGACTGAAATTGTAAATGGTGTTTATGGTGCCGATACTGTAACAGCCAATTGCGTGCAATTTTGGTTTGGTCGATTCCGTTCAGATATTTTTGATGTTAAAGATGCACCTCGCGCAAGTAGACCCATCGTCGAAAATGTCGATAACATCACAGAAATAATCGAAGTCGACCGACATGTTAGCAGTCGTAGCATCGCCCAAGAGCTAAAGATCGACCATAAAACAGTTTTAAACCATTTGCACAAAGCTGGATTCAAAAAGAAGCTCGATGTTGAGTGCCATACCAATTAACACAAAGAAACATGATAAATCGAATATCTATCTGCGAAGCCTTGGCCAAACGGAATGAAATCGACCCATTTCTTAAGCGGGTGGTGACTGGGGATGAGAAATGGGTCACATACGACAACATTGTGAGAAAACGATCGTGGTTAAAGCGCGGTGAAGCAGCTCAAACGGTGGCCAAATCAGGACTAGTGGCCAGGGAGGTTCTGCTGTGCATTTGGTGAAACTGGGAAGGAATCATTTATTACGAGTTGCTTCCATATGGTCAAACACTAAATTCGGATCTCTACTGTCGACAACTGAACCGTTTGAAGCTAGCGATTGAACAGAAACGGCCAGAATTGGCCAACAGGAGAGGTGTTGTATTCCATCTGACACCGCCAGGCCACACACGTCTATAGTGAGTTGCCAGAAACTCCGAGAGCTTGGTTGGGAAGTTTTGATGCATCCACCATATAGTCCGGACCTGGCACCAAACGATTACCATGTTTTTCTTGCATTGCAAAACCTCCTTAGCGATAAGAAATTGGCACAAAGAGAAGATTGTGAAAATCGATTACTAGAGCTATTCTCCAACAGGGACCAAGACTTCTACGAGAGAAGCATTATGAAGCTACCTTTAAAATGGCAACAAATTCTAGAACAAAACGGTGCATATTTGACCCAAATCGGACAATCCGAAACATGTTAAATGAAGTCTTGAAGTTCGCGTAAAAGTAATGGATTTGTTTTTCCCCAACCTAATATACTGCACTAGTCAATTTTAATGCTTGGTAGGTTTAGTGTTAAATATTGAAACCAGAATCTAACGTGGACAGAAAGAATTTTTATTGGATTGAGGATGCCAAATTTCTTGCAGCAAAGCTGAGGAAGGAGGAAGGTGCTGCCTCTAGCGAGCTATGAGGATTTCTCATAGCGAAAGCGCTATAGCTTGTTCATAATTTGAAATTGTATTAAGAAACATCTTAACTATTCTGTTCAGCGATCACTAATATGTACGATGTCACTAACGCAAGAACACGGTAGACAGTTACTAAAACGTCCATGATTAAAATTTTAATGAAACATTTTAATAATTATTGATAATTTAAAAACATTTATAAGCAAGGCCCAGATAAAGACTTCGATCGACGAATATTACAAACTGAAATAGCCGACTGTTATTTACAAGCAAGATTAACTTGTCTTACTGTCGCAACACGTAACATCGCCGACATAAAAGTCGTTGTAAATAAAAGATAAATTCTCAGATGAGTTTTATGATCGTAATAAAAATGTCAACTTTTACTAAATTATGCTATTTTCACTATATAGGTTAAACGCCTCTATAAAACGCGTTGATAGTAATATCGTAGCCGGAGGTGTATATTTAATCTTCGAATTTTCGAAGAAGGATCGAAAGTTGTATTTTTATTGCCCAGAGTCGAGCAATAAAATAATATTCACAACGTTGCAGTGTGATAATTTTATGCTGGAAGGTATTAGGAACGCAGCCATCTTCAACACCGATATCTACTTTGGTGTCATAGATACCGAACAAAGAGCAACGCAGATCGTCATTAAAAGTTATTGCGTTTGAAAATTGTACTGCAGAACTATAACTGATCTGAACTGTACTAGAAAGTTGAAAACTCACCTGATAGTTGTCGTTCCGATTGCGAGCGTGGCTGCTGCAAACTCTGAAACCAAAGAGAGATACGATTATAATTTCCATATAAAATAAGATAAATGCATTGATTATTGCATTTTCTTTAAAGTTTATTTTAAAAAATACCCAAAAATGGGTACGCGAAATGTAAAACAGTAAAGATAGTAAAATTATTTAATTTATGCTATGTCATAATACTATTTTCGGTTTGTTAAAATTATTGGTAGTCGAAATCAATTTTTATGTCGTTTCTGAATCATATAATTTAATCTGAGATTTTTCATAGTGCATCAATATCCTCGGTCTAATAATTATGGTAATTGTAACGATCTTTACACTATTATCAGTTGTTCTTCTGGTTTTCAATAGTACATTTATATTAGTTGGATTAGTTTGAGCAAAGTGCATAATGTTTGTGAGTTCAACGCAAAAATTATTAACTTTAAACGCTGAAGATTAAACCTCTGAAAGGAAATTAAATTAACGAAAACATATGGTCGCCATATGTTGTATCGAACTGCCATCTCGTGTATCGACGTTTCATTGATAATTCGTGCATAGTAATTAAAAGTTTACTCGAAACCACCTTGACAACCAAATCGATGGAGGCTTAAAATTTTAATATAATAAGCAAAGGAAAATAC
>CM052093.1:4676573-4701700 GCA_028453745.1 Agapostemon virescens | reverse complement strand
TAAAAGTTTACCATTATTCTGTCCCGTTATCATTGATTCAAATACGACAGTTGTAAAGTGCGCAGTGACAGTGATGTTTTTATCTAAACATAAACTGCAAACCAAGATTTACGGATTCGTTCACATTGCATGCCCGATAGAGGTACGAAGATTTAAACATTTTCCAAAGAAGATATATTATACCAAGCTGTGCAGAAAATGTTTATACGCAGATATATATTTAAGGTAAGACAGAAAGTAATAAACTTACAAACATTCTCAATTTCCTATAAGATATACTTGTATTTAAATTAGACTAATAAATTAGTAATATTTTTGGAATATTTCTATTACTCCTTTCGTGGTTTCAACTAGGTTTAACACTTACTAACAGATTTACATTTACGTATCAAGCTGTAAATAATTCATAAAAAGTTTAAAGAAGACGTACTGTTTGCAAGCACGATAAATTAAAGTATGCAGTTTAGACTCTAGCCAAAGAATTACCCAATTCATTGAAGTAAAAACAATTTTTTTTTTCGAAACGTAGAAACTATTCTTTTAATTTATATATTTTGATTAATCTCAGCTAATTGATAGTTTAACTGATAATTTTGCAAGTTTAGAGCACTAATATTATTCGATATAAACACTCTAGTATCCTCGATGATTTTAAATTCACTGTATTACCAAAGATAAATTTAGTTATTTACTTGTTATTACTCTGCAAACAGTTTTGTATTCATACGAATTTTAAAAATTTTATATAATTAATTGGAACGATGATCGAACGTTGATTGCACGATTTGAAATTCATTACTGTGTGGATTTAATCATTATCGAGTACAGTATATTTTGGTAAATTCTTTAATATGTCGAACGCGGAGCTATTTTGCCTAGCTTTCACGTCACATTTTATTTAACTTTAAACCTGAAAAAATACACCTGTGCATAAGCAAAAGGCTTGCTCACAATTTCTGCATTTCCGTTTCAATCGAATCTAATGAAATAATGGGAATACTATTTAATATTATATGAATTATGTATAACATATTAATTTACGTTTAACGTGGTAAATTCGTACAGAATGACTAATGATAATAATCGAGCAACATTTCGTGCAGAAAAATTGAGAAAATACTTTATAGTAAACAATATTTCGTCGGCTGAATATATTGGTCGCACACTGCAGTTCTAAAAACAAGCACTTAAAGCGTATCTGCTGCATTTTAGTTACACATTTCACACGAATGATCTATTTGATTACGAAACATTATCATGAAACATAATTTTGAGAGGCTACCTCTCGTTTCGTTTTTCAATATAATTACCGTACACCATGAAACGATACGCTTCCATTAACAAGTAAATTCTTCCACGAAGCGGTTGTCACCGTGTTGCTGATCTTGCTCGAAGAAACTGAATTACGAATAATCGTAAACCATTGATTTTTAATTAAATATTTGAATACCCTAGCGCACTGGAGCTTTGTGTTCGAAAGCACCGAAGCACGCTTATCAATACCGGGCCTATTTCGTATAAATCACGAGACACAGTGTTTATGTTCGTAATTCTTAGTTCACGAAAGCCTTGTTACAAAGTTGACCCATAAATATGGAAATAAGTGAAGCCACGATGAAATTACTGTTGAAGTACGGGCCAGAGCAATTAATAACAATTCCATAGTATAACTGTTCAAGGTGCATGTGATTTATGCGCTCAGGGTTGTTACTAGGCAACGGGTAGATCGATAAATTTGTCGATCTTTTCGTGCATGTACATAACATTACCTGCATTGAAAAGTTTATATACTATTCAATGCCTGGGGGTAATAAAAATATTCAAAGGCAACAGAGTGCAACACCTGTAGAGTCTGTTGTTGTAATTTATATTCTTAGCTGCATAAACATTCACTTTAGAGCGCAGGCGAACCTTGTAATGCTCGCACAATGCGTTATTTGGTAAAATTACTACATTTGGCAAAACTATAGCAACGTCTGACATTTACTCCGAGGAAGTGACACGATTCTTTATAGTTTAGGAATATTTTTGCATTTTACGTGCTATCAAGAAGCGAATTTATCTGGATTCCAAAGCATAACTTTTTCTGTACCGTTTCCCGTTAGACGCATACCGACGCAGACTAAAAACACGGAAATATTGAACGGCAGCACTGACGTAACGGAGTAGCTCATAGAAAATTAATTGTGGACGGAGAGCTGAAAGCTCCGCATCTGTTTTTTCAAGTGCACTAGCAGAAATTAATTTTAGCCTCGACTGTAAATAATTATTCAGCGAACAGAGAATGTCCGTTGGTGTTTCGCGAAATTAAATATTCCTTTCCTCAATGCCGTTTTTAATTCGTCGCGAAAGGACGTCCTAACTGATTGAATAAACCTATCCAAGCACTTCAAACAGCTTCCTTCTTTTTCTTTGGAGAACGAAATCTTTCAGCGTTGAAGTTGCTGAACGAAAATACAAGAGGAAAATCACTGTTATAACAATTCAATGATTTTCCTAGGCTTGAACATATAAGTATATTTTGGCACTTTTTGATCATTTTAGAGATCGCAGTGATAAAATCGTTAAAGAAATTGTATATTTTGTAAATTTTTGTTTTGTTATTGGAAAGAATTCTTTCTCTAACATCATTTAGTTTTGTACTGTAAAATATTGGGCTTACATGCAATAAATTCGCTCATTAAATTAAACACATTTGAAGAATTTTATGTTTTAGGCTTTTAACAAGATAAACGCGGAGCAGTTTTGTCTCATTTTCCATTTCGTTTTTAGTTAAATTTCAATGGCTAATTCCAACTTTGCATCAGCAAACTTATATTTAACTTACTCCATTTATGTTTTCTTGTTTCAACCAAATCAACTAAGACTCTGTGATTATTTCTTTCATTTTATACAAATTATTTATAATATATTGTTTTATAACTATGATACCGTCAGTCCCCGGGGACTAATGTAGCGTTCAATGTGTTAAAGAACTTCGTAAAATTTTAATCACTTATTCGAACACGGAATAACATTTTCACTGTTTCGAATGTCGAGTATAAATACGTTTCATCGATTGTACTCGATTATTGTTTCAGTGGAGCACTTGAAATTCTCATTTGTTATCAAAATTTACGTTTCATATTTCGTTCTGAAAGTTCAGCCGGTATTTTATTCAGTGCTAGTAGCAGTAAAAAATTCCCGAGGTAAATAGAATATTGGATGTGCGGTTGTGCATCGACGCGAAGAGTCGTTTTTAGCATCAAAGCGTCCACGGTGGCCTTGAACAATTTACGTAGACCGGTTGTCCACCATGGTTTGTGGCAAAGTATGAGTTATAATATCTGGCTGGACTAAAATTCTTACAGAAATCGTGTACACTATCCTCTCACTCTATCACTCTCGTGCTCTTTATCATAAAACAATTCATTTCATTCCCGCAGTTTCACATGAAAATAGAGGGAGGCTAATATATCGTAGCGATAACTATAGAAATTCATTAAATTGTTCTATTTCAATCTAGTTCATTAAACGTTGATTAAAATTAAGTTCTAATTAAATACCTTTCTGAAACGTCTGTGGAATCAAATCTTCGCTCAATCAACTCCACGTTATACCTCGATTAAAATACTATTTTAAATTAAACTGTAATTAAAATCTACATAAAACTCACAGAATCGAATTTTTATGCTATCAATCCTACGTGCCCGAATTGATATTAATTTTAATAAAAATCTAACTAAAATCTTTATAAAATTTGAATGAAATCGAATTGTTATCTCTTGTAATATAAAATTAAATTTTTTAATTTTGTTATATAACAAACAAACTCAGATGCTCTGTTTGTATACAACAGATCAATATAAAATTTAGCTGAAATCTATAAAAATATACAATTTATTTTTCAAATAGATGAAAAAGATCAAGTGCCGTTGTTTTTAATAAATTATTTTAGAAAGACGAAATATAATCTTGTACAAATACAACAATTTAAATACACGGATGTAATACCGGTTTCTAGACGAAATTTATGCAGGATTGTACTTCGACATTTTGCGTGCTACATCGCCAATACCTTTTTCCGATTTTGCAGTTGTCTTATTAAACAACGTACGCGCCGAGTCGAAGCAAGGAATAACGACAAAACAAGTATGATAAACCTACGGAGTAAAATGGGATTGGAAAAACTGGTACTAGCCTATTAACTGGGCAAATTGTTGATCAAAACTTTAAAAATAACGAGCGGACAGTTTAACCGATTATCGAGTCTCCATTATGTTATCGATTTTCCTCGTTCCCAAATAGGAACTGAATTTATTACATTCTATACCAGTGGAAGCGCCGCGATTAAATCACCGGTACGTAGAAAGTCTATTAACTTTTTCTACACGAGCTATGAAGTCACAAACAGCTTAAAACTCGCATGGCTGTCCCGGAACACTGAATTTCAGATCGTAAAATTTACAAGTTCCGTAATATCGGTAAACCGAACGCAGCTAAGCTCGTGAAAACTATTCTATACTATTCAATTATGTTATTCCCTTCGAACTCCATTTGATCATTTAACCCTCACCACTCGAGTGGTGATAATTATTAAAAACAATTTCTACATCGCTATGCTTGCGTCTAAGAAATTTGTATAAACTTAATCATTGTAAGGACGGATAATATTACAAAACCTCATAGGCATAAAATTAAATAAATCATATAAAATTAAAATGGCCTAGGTCTGAAGAAACGCCTTGGTTTTTCAGTTAAGGGGGGAATACACTTTATAAGATGAAAATTTTCGATTTTTTTTTGTTTGAAATTGATTCCAGTATGTGTCTAGAATACGTGTATAAAGTTACAGAGTAAAATTTTCTGTATTTTGGGAGATACAGCTAGCCGAACAGGTAAGCGTCAGTTGCAAGTGGCGCAAAGCTGAAGCGAAAGGTGAATTAGATCATTTTAATCATCCTAGTCCACTTCACCCAGATGTCCTTAAACATTTAAAATCGATATATGAAGAACAAAGGAGGATTTATTAACCAGGTGTCTTGGTGGACACACAAAGAATTGCAATGAAAGTTTCAATTCAACGTTTTGGCGCCTAAATCCAAAGCATCTAAATTCCGGAGCAAAAATTATCGAAACCTCCGCCTTTATTGCGGCTGGCATTTTTAACGAGGGCTACTCAGCTATATTAAAAATAATGAATGTATTAAATATTAATACCGGGCAACAATGCAAATTCTTTGCCGATACGTATGACGCGCAGCGCATAACGAGACAGGAACGTCGCAGACAAAACAGCACAAAAGAGGCACGAATCTCTCGTAGGACGCACCAAATGGAGCAAAATGAATGTTTTGAAGCCGCAGAAGGCTTACTATATGGCCTTGGTATAGCGGATTAGTTTCTTCCAGAAGTAAGTGTTCAATAACTACTACTCTAACAGTCGAAAAACTTTAAACGCGTTTTTCTCAATATCATATTTCTGAATCTTGTGTACACGATACACAACGATCTGTTGGACCAATTGAGCTCCTAAGGCGATTTTTCGTTGGATAATGATAAAATGTCGTCGATGAACTAAAAAAAAATACCTAAATAGTTGCATTTTTTTCTTTCAATTTACATTTTAACACTTTAACTGCCCAACCAACAGACTAAAATATTCCACAAAATCAAAGTAATTTATTTAATGAAGCTACAATTGAAAACTTAAAATGTCTGACACATTTAAAGTTAAAGTTATCCTTTAACCTTCTTGTAGTCTCCAGGTATGAATTAAATTGAGTGCAACGAATATATTAGCGTACAAATTAATTTTTAATCATGGACAAATAATTCTATCACCCATATATGGGTGACATGGCAGTCAGAGTGATAAAGTCGAAATTTTTAGCGAAAAATCGTAACTTTTTCAATAAAGCTCAAAATGTTTGCATTTTTGTACTTTTTGTTGGAATTTTTTTAGTTCATCGACGAGATAATTTTATAAGGATTAAAGAAGACTTTTGTTTTCCTGTTTCAGATGAAAATTAGAGGCTCTAGGATGTACACAAACTGAAGATGCGCGTAGCGCGGAGCTGTGAAGATTTATAAATATTGCGAAAAAAATACATTAATCATTAAAATAGAAAATTTGTTGTATTCTTTAAATATAGAACATAATATCATGAAAGTTTAAGAATGATGCGCTTTGTAGTTATTGAGAAAAGATTCCTAAAATCACTATTTTTTAGGCGCTCTAAAGTGTATTCCCTTCTTAATAAAGCTTCGAGTGCAAAGAGTTAAACGTGTTCGAAATTTAATCGCGTTGCAATTTAAAATAAAAAGTACGTAGAATCGGCTTCGTTGTCGTTTGGTTGCGACGTCGCATCGTTGGTCGATTTGAATAAAAATTTATCCGAAGAAATATTCAAGGTACGTCCGCGTCCGATGTTATCTGCACCGGTGCGATTCATTCGGCAGATACATCGAAGATCTTGGGAGTAGGTGGAGATACCCGTCGTGAGGAGAATTAAGCTCATCAGGTTCACAAAATATCAATTGTATAATCATTGTCCGGTGATACGTGTACGTTATATTAAAGAAAATCAGATCGAGTTGCGAGATATCGAGTACACGCCGTGAACCCCGCCGTGAGGAGGGAATTTAAGATCTCCATCCGCCTAACCAACTTTCAACTTTATGACAAGCATCGGTATCATCGATAAGCGGCCCATCGATCATTCTAGCTTAATGCACGCTTCCTTCCACCTCAATAATTCGCCGTACGTTTATATAGGGCGTTTCCGAAATCTTGGTGCGAGCTGCAGCGATTCTATTAGGCTGGATTAGGTTGGTTACTCATCAACGACACGTCAATATTTAAATGGAAATCCTGTGACTTCTGAAAGTTTGCATTTTGTGTTAGAAACAGCCAGGGAAAATAATACAAAACCTTAAAGCAAGTTTATAATTCATATCGTAATGGCTTTCATTTAATCGCACAAACTTTTTAGTAATATTATAGGCATTAAAGAAATAAGTTTCTACTGCTAAGTTATTTAATTAATACGTATCAACTGATAACTGAAAAAATTGATAAGAAAGGAAGTAGCAGAAATCTGCTTTTGAGCTGGAACTTCGAATAATGACTGCCGAGGAGAAGCGACAGAAGTTTTAAGGACATTCGAACTGACAGCATCTTTACACTCATCACAATCCGATTACAAAGTGGCAGGTTGATAAATGTCAACAACGACAAGAAGTAAATTCATCGTCGATTTTTAAATGGAAATACTGTGACTTCTGAATGTTTGCATTTTGTGAATAACAATTTTGTGTTAGAAATAGCCAGGGAAAATAATACAAATCCTTAAAACAATTTTATAATTAATTTCGCAATGGTTTTCATTTAATCACACAAACTTTTTAATGATATTGTAGGCATTAAGGAAACAATTCTCTACTGCTAAGTCGTTTAATTAATACGTAACAACAAATAACTGAAGAAGTTAGTAAGAAAGGAAGTAGCACAAATCTGCTTTTGAAATTTATGAAGTACATCGCAGAATGGGAAGACGAAATGGAACTACGAATAATGACTGCCGAGGAAAGGCGACAAAAGTTTTAAGGACATTCGAACAGACAGCATTTTTGCACTCATCAGAGTCTGATTGCAAAGTGGCAGGTTAACCCCTTGGGTACATTTGACGTCTGAGACACGTCATTCACTTTTTTCCCCTAAGAGCGGATGACGTGTCTAAGACGTCAAACCAAAAATTAAACTTTGAATTTATTTCATTTAGTTTTATTTTGTTGTTATTAATTTATTTTTGTTTTGCAATTCTAATTAGTTGAAGACATCTTAATACTACATATGTCACCAATATTTTAGAAATAAATACATTCTTACGTAAAATGTACTGCCTTTACATACTACTCCAAGCAACCAGAAATTATTTCCGTTCCACATGCAAATATTTTCTCAAATAAATCCGTACCCAAGGGGTTAATAAATATGGACAAAGAGAAAAGAAACTTCTATTATACCGATACAGTATCCTTTCTGTATCTGCCAGATCTTCGAGTCTGTCGAGCGACAATTATGGAAGAGGTATTGTTGGGTTGGCATTTCAATGATTGCCGATTTTAACGACAGATGGTTTTAGCACATTCTTTTGTATTGTCAACGTGTTCAAAACACCTAACTTATATTATTTTTTTGCTGTTTAGACTTCTACCTTTAATTATTAGTAAGAAAATTTTATCGTTTGTTATTTAGTTTCATTTCTAACTCAATTAAAAAATGGAAGTACAAAACGCCCCTTTTAGACCCTTTTTTATTGTATTATTACCTAAAAGACAGAAAAGCATCGCAAGCTTTCATTGGAATGAAGCCTTGAAAGAAAGGCAATGTCAAAATTGGTTTGCCAAATTTCGTTCTGATGGTTTTCTTTTAATATATTGCTTTAAGAGATTACAAATAAAAAAAAAGATGCTGATACATTATTCCTCAAACATTTAACTACCTCGCAAACATTTTACGGCATACGAAAACTTTTTGAAATCAACTTTTTTCCGGCTTTTCGGTGCAAATACCTCTGTGTGCGACGATGGACACAACGCGACTAGACGCAAATGAGAAATCAATGTATCACGAGAAATTACGAATCAATTGTACCACGGTGTAATATATTTTCAATATTATGAAATAAAATGTAGAGATTTAATTTAGGTTAAGGACTAGATTAAATTTCAGTTAAAATTTTATAATAACAGATTGTTGTATTTAAAATATAAAATGTGCATAGATGCAACTAATGACGTTTATTGCGTGAAAAATTGTTTGTACAGTCGTAATGTATAAGTGAAAATTTTGATGTTTGCAGAAGTTTATCGCTGGCCGGCCAGATCGTTTCAACGCTCTCAACGTTATTCAGAATTTCCGCGGAAATATCGGCCGACGAATTTCCGAATCGGAAAGTACTAACCTGTGAATCGGAGCTGAAAGATACCCGTTTTCGGCACTGCGCTTTTCAGCGATGATCAATACGCTGGTATTTCGAGCCAGCGTTGATTGTAAAAGCGAATGACGCTGTTAATTGATGGATGTTACATGTTGGACATTTTGTCGAGAGACATCGACGCGTTACTTGCAGGTTTTAAATTTCTGTGAAAAAATTGCTACATTGTCCAACACTAGCCCTATTTAATATTAAAACTGGCTAGTGTATAACCTCTAATAAAAATTACAAGATTTACTATGTATAGATTTGACAGGATTTCTATTACAATATTGAACGGGGTACTAACTATTGTCATTTATTGGGTTGGAAACTAAGTGATTGCGGATTTTGTCGACAGATAGATTTTACCTTTTGTTTCGTTAACGTGTTCAAAGTATCTAACCTATATTTTTTTCTTCTTGTTTGGACTTCTACCTTTCATTTAGTGAAAAATTATATGGATTGGTTCTTTAGTTTTGTTTTTATCCCAATTTAAATATGGAAGAACAAGACGTCCACTTCAGACATATTTTATCGTATTATTTCCGAAAAGGCAAGAACGCATAGCAAGCACACAAGAAGTTATATGTGGTATATAGGAATGAAGCTTTGAAAGAAAAGCAGTGTCAAAATTGGTTTGCCAGATTTCGTTCTGGTGATTTTTCATTGAAAAATGCTCAACAATCTGGCCGTCCAGTTGAAATCGATGAGACTCATATTAAGGCCATTATCGATTCAGATCGTCATAGCACAACACGTGACATAAACATTTTTCTAGAATAACTATTAACTCTTTAATTACCCAACCAACGACCTCAAAAATTTCATAAAATCAATGTAACTTATTTAACGCAACAACAATTGAAAACATAAACGTGTGACCCAAATTATTCTCTAACCTTCTTGTATTCTCCAAATTTCAACTTTGCAACGAATATATTGATTACAAATTTTATTTTTAAACATGGACAAACAATTCTGTCACCCATACATAGGTGACATGGCAGTCAAAGTGTAAAATAGGTAGACATTGTTAGTGAGCAGGGTTCTGTCTATCATAGTGATCAAAACACGAAAAATGAGAAATTTTCCTCAAGTCAGATTGTAAAAGAAAATATGGAAAGAATAATACAAAAAGTTAAAAAAATCAGAGAAGAATGCCTTCTTTGGTGGATTAGTTAAATGTACGTTGATAAAACAGATATTACAAATAAAATATCAAATACAAATTTTAGGTTCGATCCTCAAGGAACTATGTAAAAAAATGGAAGAACTTCATCCGAAAAGCTTGTACTTTACTTGTTTTTCTTGTAGAAAGTCTTGTGTAGCATACAATAGATAATAAAAATAATTGAAGTTAGTTATTTACAATGATAAAAAGAATTTTTAAAAATCACTTGCTTACATTGCCATTACACAAGAAGCTCCGCTAAAACACTAGAAATACTAATAGAATAATTCTGAAAGTAAGATAGCAATAGGAGAGTTTTCCAAGCAAAAATTGCGTGGAACAACAAGCTGTTCTTACTAGGCAAAGTCGCTTCAGAGATATGAAGTTCACTTTTTAGATAGAATGCTATGTTTTGGTACTTGTTTTCTGCTAACAGCTATTGAGACGAATCTAACGAGATGCAGCATTAAGGTATTTAAGAGTCTGAAAATGTTATGTATGACCATAAAGACGTAAAGTGAACATTTACAGAAAGTGTTCAAAGAGATCGCCATTCTTATTACAGATCGAGTAGTATTTCCTATCGCTTTGGCACATATCAAATTACATGCTGCAACCATTCTCCTGTAACTGGGACTTATTTAGAAACAATATCTTCCAAGAATTCCTACAAGCCAAAATCCAGGGGCATCAAATCTGGCGAAATGTTACACAATCGTACACGATTGAATTAGAGAAAATTTTATAACTTCAATAATTGCGAAACGAAAGATTTGGAAAAGGTTATTTGACCTGCTGTGGCAGATTTAGTGTTAAATAAAGCAGTAAACGAACTATTTGACGATCGACGTCGTCCTGGAGCGATCTGACGGGTATGCGATGGAACCGCCAATAAGGTCGAAAACCGAAAATCAACTTGGAAGTTTGTGATTCGACTGGTGATCGGTGGGTTCTGTATTGGTACGGTCCCGTTCCAACAGACATGTAAATAATGATTTTTTTTTAGAGAAAACGGTATCGTTCGTTGAATCTTGCCCCTCGGGGCATCCGGTGGGTTTACCACACCCCGCCCCAGCAACGAATCGGTTAATTTGCAGGACATTCTACTCGGTGGTGTAGCAGGTGGAGATACCTGTCATGAAAGGGAAATTAAGGTTCATCGTGCCAACAAAGTGTCAATCTTACGATGGCCTCCGCTGCGGCCGGCCCACACGGACTGTGTATGCCGAGCAACAGCCGAGTCAAATACAAATACCGTGTTCGCGATGGTCAATGCCACGCAACGTACACGCTTCACGTGGGCAGAGACTAATGGTGGCCCATAAGCGCGGATCACCGAACGGAGAGCAACAGTCCCGTGGCACGTATCTGCGCTCGGTTATCGCGATGCCAAATGCCATACACGCTTTACTGCTACGTGATTAATGCACCCTATTGAAGCTAGGACGATACTCTTCGCTAAACCTCCGAACTTCGTGCTCTCTCCGATCCCATACGCAGGCTTGTTATCGATATTTAAAGAAACATCGCCGGGACACGAGGCTGCTTCGTAACCGGCTTGACAGATGTCAGCCGATCCGGACCTTCGCGATTAATTATCATACTCTCTAAGACAAAAGGATAGCACACCCGAAATGTGTGGTGATTTTAGAGGGCGTTGAAACGGTTGTGGGAATTTTTAAACCTTTACACTCGAACCTGTTTTAACTGCAACTCTAAGACATTCTTTCTTGCCTACAATATTTTCATTCTACACGATATGTTTTACCTTATACATACGAAATTTGTTTACTATTATTCGTCCTTGCAACGATTAAATTTATACGAATTTCTTTGATAAAAGCATTTGGCATAGCTGATATAAAGATCGTTTTAAACAGTGCTCCAGCTATTTGTAGTGGTGCGGGAGAATGACGGTTCGACTGCAAAGGGTTAATAGGTTATATTTACAATGTAGGGTTTGAATACTATTCTTAACGTTAAACCTACCGAGCATTAAAATTGACTGGTATATATTGTCCTAAAAAACGCCAACAAGTAATTTATTTGAATTATTTGTGTCAAATGTAGATAAGTTTAGGCATGCGCCTCTAATCGAGGCTAGCATTTCAGGGGCTCCGCGAAATTAAACGCCCCGAAATTTCAAAGTCACGCCGCGGCCGCAATTCGCTTTCAATGGACCCGGGAATTGAAATATACTCTTACTATGCGTCCAGTTACTTATAGCCAGACTTAGAAAAGAATCAGGGAAACTAAGTTTTTCAACCGATATTTATTCCTCTCAGAAACGGACAGTTTGGGGGTTGGCGGATTTCCCCGATCTGCATATTTTCCGTAATTTCATTCCGATCGACCTGGAAATTGCCATACACTCTGTCTACGAATCTAGTAGCTTGTAGGAACATTTACAAAAGAATCGGAGACCCAAATATTTTTCCCCAATTTTTCACGATTTTCGACAGAGAGTGGTACGTCTCTTCAATATTTGGCGATATTTGGCAATCTTTGAAGGCGTCCCCTGACCAAACTTTTAGAGCTATCGACATGATTCCAACGGGAAAATCTTCCTCAAACCTTCCTCTTTAAGCAGAGCTCTCAATAGTTAGGCTAGCATTTCAGGGGACTTCAGGAAGCTTCGTTTTATCAAGCCCATTTTGCCCATTTTCGAAGGTTGCAATTTGACAGTTGCCGAATTGCCGGTAACCAAAAATATAATTTTCCATACCTCCTTAGAAGGTTCCACTGTTACTGCTGTGATAGGTTTAGTGTTAAAAGATCTACTAGTCGTAACAGTTTTGCAAAAGATGGATAATGAAGTGTCTTTGAAATTTTAAATGTTCTTGTTTACATCGAACTTAGGAAATATGAGATAGGAATTGCTGTCCTATTACGGGCCAGATATTTTGGTCATCAATAATAACACTAACTTTACGAGACATGTTTTAGTGTTTCTCATTGACGATTGTTGAAATTGTAAATTTGACAGATTTATTTCTGTGGGTAATGTATATATCATTAAAAATTGTTAGGAATATTGACAGACACTTTCTTCTTATTTTTTTTGTAAATTATTGTGGATTGGCACTTCGAATGTTCTGCAAAGTTAGTATTAAACGAGTTTTTAATTACTATGACAAATACTGAAAGCTATTTGATAAATCATACTGTACCAACGTTAAATAATTATTAGAAACCAATAGATATTCTCAATATATTGTTTTTTGTAATATTTATATACACAAATATTACTGTTAAATTACAATTAAAGTTATGTAGATCCTGTACAAATTAAAGAAGAAAGAAATTTGGCTAACCATTTTCAGGGGACGTGTATCTACATCTTTATGACTTAAACAGTTACAAAATAGAAAATTGGAAACTGGTAATTTGACCGGCCGTAATAAGTTTAATGTTAAATAGTAAAACACAATTAAAAAATAGAAAATCCAAGCTTACCGGCACCTTCCCATTAGGCTTCTCCGGACCGTTGTTCTCCAGTAATGGTGCACTGCTGCTTTTACCACCCATTTCTACAGCTAAAGGTTCTGGCTTCAGTTGAAGACTTGCAGCCGAAGGGGATGATGGAGCACGTGGGGGTGTGTCCAATAATTCGCCAGAACTTAAAGAACTACTCACGGTAGTGGACAGACCTGTACACGAACAAAACGAGTTGTAACAATTATATATGTATACTTCTTGTCACTAAAGTCACCAACCGTTTCGCACATCCTACTACAGAAGCTCTCAACCCCATTAATTCTTCCACTATGTCGTTTGTCTTATTCTGAGTTATATGTATAGGGTGTTTCCTACATTTCTAGAGACATTAAGCAAATATTATCTCGTAGCAAATTATAAAAGTATTCATTATAGCCCAGTCTTAAATGTAAGTCACTCATGAACAAATCAATGCATGCATTTGAATGAACAATAAATTTGCATAATAGTAGCCATATTGAAAAATTACTTCGTTGCGAACAATCCCGAAGAAAATAAAAGATGATAGGGATTGTCACGGATCTGTTGTACCGACAGACAATCGAGAGTAGTCGCATCTGTAATGTGCAATCTCTAATCTGTATTGTATTTTACTGTAAATAATTTATAATTTGTAAATAAATAATTGTATAAACGAGATGTTTCGTTGTACGCCACACGAAGTGAGCCGAACGCGCAACGATACTATCAAAGAACTTCACATTTGCTTCGTGTATAAATCGGAAGGAAGCTTATAATCAAATAAAGTCTATTTGAAATGACTATTTCAAATACAGTCAAACTTGAATTTCTTACTAGTCAGATGCAAGAATGTTTAGTTAACTAGTTAATGTGAAAATATTTTTGATCATAAATGCAAAGGAAAAAGAAAAATGTTAGGATACAATATTTTTACCGTGCATTTGTTATTGAGTCGTAATAAATTTCTTTTATTGCATGGTTGCAATCTGAAAACGTTATGAAACGCGTAATTGTAGAATAAAAGCGATGTGCAACGTTCCGGACACAAAAATACCAGTCACCGTGCGGCCATTAAGGGATGTTATATAAATTCACCGTCCATTTTAACCCGACTTGACACTCTTCGCGGGGTTATGAATATTCATACGATTCATCTATTTCCGTGGCAACCACGCGGACAACGTTAATTTTCACCGAAATTTTTCCGATTCGGACATCGGACACGCGGTGCCGGTTAATTGCTTCGCAAACGGGCAGGACAAAAGTGGTGTTTGACTTTGGAAAATATTGTCGTTTGAAACGACGAGCTTTCATGCCACGTATAATTTGCATCTACGCGGAATGGGTATGCGTGCAACGTGTTTAGAGGCTCCATTAGCGCGTCGATAGATTGGTGAATGTACACGTTAATGAATACTCACACAAAGGCAGATTCGTTGGTCTAAGGGGCTTCATTCTAGGCAGGGTGTCGTCGAGGCCACTGCTGCTGTCCACCGCGTCCTGGGAATATTGGTCGTCGGTTTCTTTCGTCTGCGTGTGCACACTTTCGCGTTTGATCCACACGTCTTGGGAATGCTTGTCGTTTCGCGAATTTAACTTCGATGGACGCCGCCGGATTCTTTCCCACGTCTGCTTGCGATGACACTTGTTCGACGACGGGGCTGTGGTAATCAAACGAAACATAATTTTCGAGCAACTCGAATCGATTTGCGTCTTCAACAGAGATCGTAGTTGGCATAACTAGACTGTGCAGCTTTACGTACAGTATTCGGACATTGTGATATTCAAAAAATTGTTGCTGGTTTTGATCGTTTGCAATAGTAAATTTGAAGTTATTGTTTTATAATATAACAGAACATTCATTTGTTTCTTGCACATACTTTTCTTAATACCAAACAGTCGCAAAAATATTCGGACGCTTGACAAACTATAACATTTAAACATGAAAATTATTAACATAAGCAACAATTAATATTTCGTTGGATAGCCTTCAGCTTTAATTACGTGTTGCAACCGCTTAGGCATATTGTTTACAACTTTTTGTAAGTAACTTAGCGGTATACATCTCCATTCTTCAATTAATCGTTTTTGTAATTCTTCCTTCGACCTTATCGGTGTTGTTCGAATATTCCTGTCCAAAAAATCCCACACATTTTCAATGGGATTCTTACTTTTGGACAATTATATAAAAGGTATTCTTGAACTATTCTGGCTTTATGTTTAGGATCATTATCTTCATAATATTTAAATGTGTCTTCTATATCCATTGTGATCGCACTTTTCTAAAGATTTTGTTTTAAAATATTTAGATTCTTAAATTTATCTAAAATTTCTTCTATAAAAACCAGTTGTCCAACACCTTTAGATGAAATACACCATCACACCATAATACTTCCACCACCGTGCTTTATTGTTGGATTTAAATTTATTCGGTTAAGCTCTTGATTTCGTTTACGCCATACTAATTTTCGTCCATCAGTGTTAAACAGATTAAATTTACTTTCATCAGCGAAAATTATATTATTCCACCAAGTGTTTTCCTCATGAACATATTGTTTTGCAAAAGCTAATCTTTTTCTGCGATTCGCCTCGTTTATAGACGGTTTCTTACGCGCTACTCTACCATTATATCTATCTGTTTGCAACACCCGACGTATTGTATCTGGATGAACTTTCTTTCCTATCTCTTGAAATAATTCAGCACTTAATGTTGGAGCACTCAAACCAGGGTTCACTTTTACTTTTCTCAAAATAATACGTTTCTCTCGGTCGTCAAGTTTCTGTGGTCGGCCTTTCTGGGGAATTGATTCAATTCGATTTTCTTCATTATATCTCCATATAATATCAGCTACGTATTCTTACTTAATTTTAGAAGATTACCGATTTCCCGATACGTTTTTTCTTTTTCTCTGTAAAAAGTTACTAATTGTCGTACGTCAAATGAAGTATTTTTACTTTTTCGTCACATACTTAGAATTTATAACTGATCCTAACTGCTTTCGAACAGTAACTGATATCGTAAAGCGTGTTCTTCATCTTGCTTGACATTATGTTTGTAAACAAACGGAAAAGGTGTGTCGTTATTCGCAGGAAATGCGAGAAGAGTCTCATATCAGCTGTTGTCGAGTGCGGACGTGTTTCAGTCGGTGCTAATGTAAACATCTTCGACCGCGAGTGTTGTGTTTCTACTTTCTGTACGGAAATTCCTTCACCATACCAAATCGAGTTTAATATCTGGTGCACATTAGTTAAATTAATTATACAAAGAGTTGCTTTACAGCAACAATACCAGGATGACCTCTGACTACAGGAGTCATCCCCAAACACCAGTTCCCCAAAGTTCCAGTGAACAAAGTACCACTAAAGCTAGTTATGCTTCAGTTACACAAAATAATATGTTCCCAAAGAAAGAGCAGACTATCATTTTGGAAGCTAAAGATGGAATAGAACTCAAAGAATACATTAGAGCAATTGGAAGCCTAACAAATCCGTCCAACATTCGATTTGCCTCCAGAATATCTAACAACAAAAATTAGGTATCTTCTTAGCTACCAAAGACATTGCTGAAGAATTAACTAGCAAATATACAAAGATTAAAGTTGCAAACCAATCGATAGAAATTCGTCCCCTGTTAGTCAAACACAAACGACTCGTTTTTTCAAACGTTTATCCTACGATCCCTCATACAGTAATTGAAGAACTACTTGATAAACTCAATGTTAGGAGAGAATCTTCAGTGTCATTCTTAAGAGCTGGTTTGTCGGAACAAGGCTATTCTCATATCTTTAGCTTTCGACGGCAAGTTTACATTCATCCCGACGACATCCAGAAAGTTCCAGATTCCATTCAAGTCAATCACGACGATACATCTCACTGGAACCACCCTTCTTCTGACAACTTAAAATATTTTATATATAAACAAGATCATCATCTCGCTAAAAACTGCCCAACTGCAAACAATAATAAGAATAAAACCTAATGTTACCATTAGTAAAGAACCCCGAACTGCTCAACTAAAGGAATTCATCTTCGAAGAACCTATAAGTACTCCACATAAACGAACTAGATCGGAGGTAAGCACAACAAACTCACAAGCAACAACGGATCCCAATTTAATGACACAAGAAATTAAGAAACCTAAAGAATCGCTAAAGCCACCAAAAAAACTAAGGAAATCCAAGAACACTGAGGTTATAGCGAAACCATTAGATGATATGTTGTCTCCTATAAAGGACGCACTAAATAATCCTGAGTCTCATCTAAATTTTCTCCAATTTAAAAGTTTTATGGAGAAAGTACACGGTTCAAAAGCTACAAAGGAAATAGCAGAAGAGTACACAGGAAATACTGACGAATTAGTAACCCTAATGGAAAAGTTATACCCTCTTCTTGAAGACAGGTGTATTAAACATAGATTCTCCCGAATTATGAACAAGCTTAAAAAATCACAGCCAATGGAACTATCGTCACCATACCTTACTTCGTCTGAAGAAGGCGAAAGCCTTTATCAGGATAATATTGAATTTAATAAATACACTCAATGAGTACAAAAATAATTCAATGGAATATAAATGGGTTAAGGACACACTACGAGTACCTCCAAAAGCTCATAAATGAACAAGACGCTGATATAATTTGTATTCAGGAAACCAATTACAAAAACGCAAGTTACATAAATATTAAAAATTTTGAAATTACTCATAAAAATAGGAATAATTGTTCAGCGGCAAGTGGCGGAGTTGCTATTTATACAAAAAACTACCTATATAAAACTGATGTGTCCTTAAACACTAATCTGGAAGCAGTGGCAGTGAGACTATATCTGGCGAACAGAATGATCACTATCTGCAATTTATACATCCCAAACAGCTATCATTTTAATCTCAGAGAACTATGGGAATTATTAAACCAACTCCCCAGACCGTTTATTATTTTGGGTGACTTCAATAGCCATAACACTCTTTGGGGATCATATAAAATAGATCAAAGAGGCCGACTTATAGAAAAACTAATAGTTGACTACGATCTGTTCCTTTTAAACAATCAGGATCCTACACACTTCAACGCAGCAACTGGTAAATCAAGTTCCATCGATCTCTCATTTTGCACTCCTGACATTGCAGACTTAGTCGAATGGCAAGCATCCGCCGATCTCTTCGATAGTGATCACTTCCCAATTTTATTAAATATAGAACACAATACGAGCGCAGGAGACATCAACATACCTAGATGGAAATATCATAAAGCTGACTGGGATCAGTTTCAACTATCAACAGATAATGGAATTGCCGAACTTGCTACACCAAACGAATCGAACACACACCGCATTAATACATTACTCCAAGAATTCGCTGATAAAATTATAGGAGCTGATTTTCAGACCATACCTCGAACTCAAAATAAGAGACAGAAAAAGAACGTTCCATGGTGGATTACGGATTGTGAAACAGCCATTAAAAACTACAAACATGCACTAAATACATTCAGACGCCATAATACCGAAATTAACAAAATAAATTACAAAAGACATCGGGCCACTGCTAGGAGAATTATTAAACAAAGCAAAAAAACAATCTTGGATAGATTACATTTCTAGTTTAAATTGCAACACACCTAATGCAGAGGTTTGGAAAAAACTAAAACGCATAAATGGGATTTCGAAACATGTGGCCATCAAAAATATCGTCACGCCAGAAAACCAGTTAATATCAAATTCGCTTGATATAGCAAACTGTTTCGCCAGAACCTTCGCAAAGAACTCAAGCGACGAGAACTTTAATCCAACATTTCGAAACGTTAAACTTAATTCCGAACAAGAAGTACATAATTATAGACAATACAACTTATCAGAATCTGTACCTGAATTAAATGTTAAAATTAGTTTTGAGGAACTATTGTTTGCATTGAACAACTGCAAAAACTCCAGTCCTGGGCCTGACATGATTCCAAATATATTTATTAAAAAACTTTCCATCCAAGCGCTTAAGTACCTGCTAAGCTTATATAATTGTATTTGGATTAATAATGTGTTCCCGCAATAATGGAGTGAAGCAATAGTTGTTCCAATTCCTAAAACAGATAAAAATAGAAATCTTGTCGGTAGCTACAGACCCATCGCCTTAACGTGCTGTTTATGTAAAATAATGGAGAAAATTATTAACAGACGCCTCAGATGGTTTCTCGAGAGAAATAAAATACTATCTATTCATCAAAGTGGTTTCAGAAAACATCACAGTACATTGGATAGCCTTGTGGCTTTGGAATCCAATATCTGTGAGGCCCTTGCCACCAAAAATCACCTCATCGCTATATGCCTTGACATAGAGAAGGCATACGATATGGTTTGGAGGGAAAGAATAATCAAAATACTTAAAAGTCATAAACTCAACGGAAATATCTTAAATTTCGCAACAAACTTCCTTAAGAACCGGTTTATTCAAGTACGCGTAAACGGCTGCTTGTCCAGTAAAATAGAAATCAGCAATGGTGTCCCCCAGGGATCTGTCCTGAGTGTTACATTTTTCTTACTTGCAATTAATGAAATCACGAGCATCATCAAAGCACCTGTTAAGTGCACCCTGTTTGCAGACGATTTTACACTCTTCGCTTCCGGAAAAAACATCGAGACTACACAACTTATTCTACAGGGAACCCTAAATCAACTCAACACTTTTTCCCTAAATACTGGCTTCAAGTTCTCTGAATCAAAATCAACAGTTATAGTTTTCAATCGAAGTACTACCGAACAAGACAAGCCAATGCTGTTACTCGGAAATCATACTCTTTCTGTAGTCAACCAAGTAAAAATTCTTGGACTCATCTTTGACAGCAAACTTACGTGGATACCTCACATCAAACAAATCAAAGAAAAATGTACCAGGAAACTTAATATCATGAAAGTAATAGCATCCAAAAAGTGGGGAGCAGACTTCAAAATTCTAATCACTACATATAAAGCCTTAATTAGATGTAAAATTGATTATGGATCGATAGTATACAATTCGGTCAAATTTACGACGCTTAAACAATTAGAAACTATTAACAACAGCGCAGCAAGAATTGCAACGGGAGCTTTCTGCACTAGCCCTGTGGTAGGCTTGCTTAGCGAAGCAAACCTGCCACCACTTGACTACAGAAGAATGCAACTAACTCTTTCATATATTCTAACCACTGCATCATCCCGGTATAATCCGACGAAGGAAATAATTTTTTCAAATAAATATATCCATCTATTTAATAGCAAAACTAAATTACCGAAGCCAATAAACATTCGTATTGCCAATATATTGGAACAGTTACACATATCGCTCCCTAATATTTTCCAAATTGAAGTTATTAGCACTCCACCCTGGACATTGAAAATACCAACATTTATTAAATTCGATATTCCATCGAAAAAAACTAGAAAACCATGATCTCTTGAAAGCATCCTTTCTAGAAAGTTCCAGCCGTTTTTCAAACTATTCACCAATATACTGTGATGGATCTAAAACTAAATTAGGAGCTGGCTGTGGTGTAGTAACCCCCGAAGAAAACATAGGTTTTAAACTATCGGACTACTTCTCAATCTTTTCATGTGAGGCTTACGCTATTCTGGAGGGACTGAAGTATATAGAAAAAACTAATAACAAAGGCAAATTCATTATCTACATGGACTGTAAAAGTGCCCTCGCAGCTCTACATGATACCGAACCGGAAAATCCTATTATTAGACAAATTATCGAAAAGTACAATGAAATTCTGTTAAATAAACAAGCTACTGAAATTTTGTTTGGGTGGGTTCCATCACATGTTGGAATTACAGGGAACGAAAAAGCTGATAAAGTCGCAAAAGAGGCCGCAAAGTCATCTTGTCATTCTCTCGATATACCCATGTATCACAAAGAGGTTTTTAAATTGTTTCTCAAGACTCTGAAAGAACACTGGAACTTGTCCTGGAAAAACGGTCATAATTCACTGATCCATCGTATCAGAAATGACATCTTCCAATTTAGCCCAGCACTATCGTTCAACAGAATGCATCAGGTTGTGTTGGCCACACTAAGGATTGGTCACACAAACCTGACTCATGCATACTTAATAGAAAAGAAAAACCAACCAATATGCAACAGCTGTCAGTCTACTAATTCGATCGAACATATCATTACCGAGTGCCGAAAATACCAACGGGAGAGAAGTTTATACCAAATCAGCAGAAACATCAAAGAAGCCACTAACACTGAAAACTCTTGTTCAAGACTTCTGAAATTTTTAAAACATATAAATATCCTGCAATTAATTTAACCTAATTTTTGTGTTTATTATACTGTATCTGTATGTTAAGCGTATGTTTCACTTAATTTAGCTAAATTCTTGTATTTATCACTGTGAACAATATCGTTGTTGCTAATGACCCTAATGGGTTGATCCAACAAAAAATAAATTAAATTAAATTAAATGCGAGAATAAATTATGTGTCCGAATATTTTTGCGATGATAAATTTCGACGTAATTTAGTTCACTGTTTGGTATTAAGAAAAGTATGTGCAACAAACAAATAAAATTTATGTTATTACAAACTATAATGAATGTTTTGTTATATTATAAAACAATAACTCCAAATTTACTATTGCAAATGATCGAAACTAGCAACAATTTTTTGAATAGCACAATGTCCGAATATTAATAAGAGTCACTGTATATACTAAATTTCATGATATATTTGACAAAACCCGGAATGAAGAACAGGTTCAATTAATTAATTAGAAAATTCTTTACATTAAGTATAAAGTAAAGGTTTAATTAATGCTTGACAACACACATACTTTCTTGTACTTTACAAATGTGCATAAACTATAATGCTTTCCTAACAACTCAGTTCTCATTTGTGTTTTCAATAGAAATCATGGTGATCACAACCAGACTGTGTGGTTTTACGTACATACTCATGACTTATTTGATAAAAACCAGAACAAGGATCAGATTTAATTGATCAACTAATGAATTCTTTATATTAAGCATAAAGTCGATATTTAATTAATATTTGACATCACATATGCTTTCCTGCATCTTAAAAATATGCACATACTATAAATAAAATAACCAAAATCCTAAAAATTGTGGCAAAAGAATTAATATTATTCTTCCAAGGATTTTGGTTACGAATTACCCAAAATTTTCTAATTAGACAACACGTAACCATTATCGATGATGAGCTACTATGTTGGCCACCCTTAACACAAGTTTGGTCTTCGTTACGTGGTAGTCAACATCATTGGCTTACGAGTAACTATATTATTTTATGTTTTTCAATCAATTAACAACTGCGAAAGAAATGTGTAACGAAATAGTGACCGAAATGAGGTTATATCACAATGAAAATGGTTGCAATGTTACTTAAGTTGGATACGTTGCATTTAACGAAGCATTTTAACAATTAAAACTTGTTAAACTTCAGACATTCTATACATTGCTTCATTCGTATCTCTTTTCCTGTTGTGGAATAACAATTGGACAATGCTTTGAACCAATTCTATTCTAAATTTGATATAACGTTTGAATGATGCGACAATTAAAGGACAATTTGACAGAGATTTTCTAATGCAAGAAGATGGGTTACAAGAAAAGATAATTCACTTACACTTAACTATCCGTCGATCTGTACTCCTCGGTGGACTGGCGGTACCAATACCACTTTCAAGCGGAGACGCTCTGTCGGTTGTATCCGGCGACAGACTTCCGGAGGAACTCTCATCCATGCTCTGAAGTAGATCCTGCGACGAGGACGAAGATCTATTGTCGTCGTCGACGGTGTCTTGCGGGGAAGCTGGATCCAATGTGCTTTCATCTTGTAACGACTGAGAATCCATTCGCGATTCCGCTGGGAACATCAATTTAAAGATAAGAATGAGACAATTTGTATCCGTCAGGCTCTTTCGCGCTCAAAGTTGTAGAAGGTGACGATTTGAATTTACGTGGACTACAAAGCGACATTAATTCACGTGCTCCGGTCACGGAACAATAAAATACGTTGATATTATTTCACCGCGCATAACCGACCGGTTATATCATCTTAACACTTGCAGACAATTAATCTTTCATAGTATGAAACGATCGTTGGAATATTCACAGGTAATTAAGATAAATGCGCTTTTATTGTAACTTCACTTTCGACTCTTGCGAAAAATATCCTTCAGATCTATAGGAAAGAGCAGATTACGAAACGTCAGGAAGTTTTGTTACGGGCTTTATTTTATTTACTACCTATCGGAACTTTTAACGAAGGAACTGTGTTCGTTCAAACGCCTCAAAAGTTGTACATTCGTGCAAGTATCGGCTATGCCGTGGTAGTTGTAAAACCAATCAGTTGATTTTAATGAAAATGTATATAAATTATCATAGATTTTCAAATGGATTTTTAAAATTCATCGTCAATTTTTAAATGGAAATAGTATAACTTCTTGAAAGTTTGCATATTGTGGACAACAATTTTGTGTTAAAAATAGCCAGAGAATAAAATACAGATCCCTAAAACAATTTTCTAATTAATTTTGCAATGGTTTTCGTTTAATCGCACAAATGTTTCAGTGACGTTATAGACGTTCAGGAAACAATCCCCTACTGCTAAGTCATTTAATTAATACGCGACAACTGATAACTGAAAACATTGATGAGAAAGGAAATAACATGAATCTGCTTTTGAATTTTATGGAGTTCATCGCAGAATGGAAAGACGAAATGGAACTTCGAATAATGACTGCCGAGAAAAGGCGACAGGAGTTTTAAGGACACTCGAACAGACAAGGAAACTTACCCCGAGGTGACTCGCAATCACTGACCCACGTGAAGCTCGAACTTCTCGAAATAGCTGGCGAAGTTTGCGTCGCCATGTCAGAACAAGTGAGCGGATCCAGAGGTGGACTGTTCGTGCAACACGAGCCAGAGCCATTTCGAATCTTCGATAATAGTGACTGAAGAGAAATTGGTAGCTGAAAGTATATTGACTCATTATTTCGAGAAAAAGTTCGAATTTATAGAATGTCATCATCGAATTTCTACAAAGAAGTTTCATGCAAACAGCACAAAGACACCTAATCTCTACAGAACTAAGACTTGGCTTAAAAATGATCGACACAAATGTTTTATTATGCAATTGAAACAATGGTAAAGATTTCGTATATAAAGATCAATAAATACGAGGGACGTTACTGGAATACAAATTCTAATTTTCCAGCAAAAAATAATTCGCTAAAATGATTTTAAAAAATTATTTATCTAACACAGAATAAATATAAAAACGATCTATAGAAACGTTTTGTCATGCAATTGAAACAATGGTAAAGATTTCGTACATAAAGATCAATAAATACGAGGGACGTTACTGGAATACAAATTCTAATTCTCCAGCAAAAAATAATTCGCTAAAATGATTTTAAAAAATTATTTATCTAACATAGAATAAATATAAAAACGATCTATAGAATCGTTTTGTCATGCAATTGAAACAATGGTAAAGATTTCGTACATAAAGATCAATAAATACGAGGGACGTTACT
>CM052093.1:4659488-4676563 GCA_028453745.1 Agapostemon virescens | reverse complement strand
AGTATACAAATTTTATTTCTTCAGGAAAATATAATTAACTAAAATGAGTTAAAAAAAATATTGATCTAATCAAAATTGAATTACTATAGAACGTTAACACTAAATTTACTGAGCATTGAGATTAGTGAATGTTGTCGTATAAAAATGACAAAATTGATTTTATTTAGGTTTTCTGCAAATTTTCATTACAAAATATGATTGAATAAAGAAATTTATTGCTATGAATAGTATCTATTACATTCATACATTCCTACGAATTATTAAGGATACCCATAAGTAGTAAATTGTTTTGAAATATAAAACAAACTTTGTAGTAAAATCAAGTTTTTATTTATAATCTATTATATGATCTCTATCATTATTAAGGACAGTTTGCCATCTTCCAAGAAAATTTTCAATCCCCTTCTTATAGAAATCCAAGGTCCATGAAGCAAAATGTGACTCAAGGTGCCTCCGCTTCGAGGCCTGTCAGAGAGTTCATAATCACCAGCAGCAAACCTCCTGAACGAACGTTGACACTTGCTGACCTTCGATACATCTCCATAAATATCGCAAATTTTCTTTGTTGTTGCCGTTGCATTAAATCCCGCATCAAAAAGAAAAAGTATGCAACGACGAATATGATCCTTCGAAGGTATGAACGCCGCCATTTTATTACAGAGCAGTAAAAATATGTATATTTCTTAGAATGTTTAGAACACAGGCTGCATTACTGAAAACTGTAAAAGAATACGCGTTTCCTCTTCAACGATCGATGCAAAACTAGCGTTGAAAACTTCTTTCCGAAGAATTTATTACTTATAAGTTCCACTAATATTATTTATCTACAGCTATAAAAGGAACACACGAAACGATAGTTATTACAATAAAATCAATTTAAAAATAACATTAAGCATGTAGAATTAAAATCGGAAGTAGACGTAGCCTTGTGCCTTGAAGGTTTTATAAGATTTGAAAAATAATGTCCAAATAATTTATTACTCATGGGTATTCCAAATATATTAATTATCCGAACAATTCGACTTTCCGAATCACTTTGGCTCCAATCGGTCCGAATAATTAACGTTCTACCGTAATTGAAAAACATCGATGCGACATTTTCACAATTTACTCCACTCTTTAAAAAATCATGCTTATTTAACACTAGAACTACCGAACAATAAATCCAACGACATACATTGCTTTGTAATAATAATGAGACTGTAACCGCTAAAACTTCATACAATTTTTATTGTAAGGCATACAGTAGCGCACGAAAGTATTCGGACACTCTTCAAACATAAATAACTTTTTTAAGATTGGACCAAACGTATTGACTTTTCTTGAGAAATTAGTGGCATTGATTTAATAAATGATATACAAAATAAATTTTGTAAACATTGGAACTGATGTGAATTACATAACCAATAAAAAAGGAACTTTTCAAATACTTTTTATTTGAGCCACACACAAAAAATTTTAAAAACGCATCTGGTAGATTTATGAAAGTTATACGCATGCAGAAAAATTCATTAAAATCGATCGACGTACACACGAGCTACATGCCATCAAAAAACGGTGAAAATCGCAATTTTTTACGATTCTTGATCAGTTTCTACTTAAACTACAGAAATTCTTACATCTTTCTACGCGTGCCATTTTTTCCCGCGTCAATCGATTTCAGTGAAATTTTCAGCATGTGTATAACTAACACAGTTCTAAAAAACGCATATTTTAAATTTTCATTACGAGTTGAAATAAAAATGTTTTAAAAAATGTCTTTTCTACTTTCCCACGTAATTTCTACGAATTAGAATTATTTCAAAATTATTTTTGCATATCATTTAGTAAATCAATGCTGTTAATTTCTCCAGAAAAAGTCAAGTCGTGTGGTTCAATTTTGAAAAAGTTATTTAGGTTTGAAGAGTGTCCGAATACTTTCGTGCGCTACTGTACGTCATTGAAGAAGTACATCCGAAAATTTCTGATGGAAATATTTTTATAACTTCAATAATTGCAAAAGAAAAGTCTAGGGACCAGTCAAAACGACTGGTTTGGTAGTTCTATTGTTAACCCCTCTCACTAAAACGACGTGCCACTCACGTCGTGATCATACGTATCCATCCACGAACCAGTTGCCAATGCAAGCGGACAGGAAAAGTAAAGGGTGTCCCAAAATTAACGCAAGGTTTGAATTAAATAGAAAACACAGTTTTTAGTCTTTAGATTGTTATTTTTTCATTGAATCATAAAGTAGGTAGGATAGGGTTATTTATGGAATAACACATCGGGCAAATGGCCTCCACGGCTTTGCAGGCACATACACACTTTTGTCGAAATTTTTCATGACCTTTCTGCATAATTGTGGCCGAATTTCGTGGATGTAGCGTTTAATTTCTTCTTGTAATGCACGGGTGGTTGTGGGCTTTTTGATATAGACCTTTGACTTCAAATAACCCCATAAGAAGAAATCTAATGGTGTTAAATCACACGATCTAGGGGGCCAATTCTGATCACCGAAACGAGAGAGTACACGACCAGGAAATGTCTCATGCAGTAATTGAATTGTTTCACTGGCTGTATGGCATGTGGCGCCGTCTTGTTGAAACCACATATTGGCTACATCAATAGCATCCAATTTCGGCAGAAAGAACTGTGTTATCATGTCGCGATATCGAGTACCAGTAACAGTTACTGCTTGACCAGCCTCATTTTCAAAAAAGTATGGTCCAATGATGCCTCCAGCCCAAAATCCGCACCAAACAATGACACGTTGTGGGTGCATTTGTTGTTCGACAATCACATGTGAGTTCTCCGAACCCAAAACATGGCAATTTTGACGATTAACAAAGCCATCAAGGTGAAAATGTGCTTCATCGCTTAGGGTGATTTTGCTGGAAAAATCAGCATCCACTTGTTGATGTTCAATAATTCATTCCACGAACTCTCTTCGCTATTCATGGTCATTATACTTCAGTTGTGTTAATTAAATTTTGTAAGCATGGATCTTTTGTGAGTATACGCGTTAGAGAGCTTCTTGAAATTTGCAATTCTTGTCCACGACGCCGAATTGATGTTTCTGGGTTTTCATCAATACTCTCACGCACTGCTTCGATATTGACATTTGAGCGGCTTGTTTTTGGACGACCGATGAATTTTTCAATTAATCTTTTCACAGTTGACGAGGTTAAAACACTATTTTGACCATATTTTATATAAAATTTTCGAACTGCGGCCATCAAACTTTCATTACTTTTGAAATATTGTTCAATAATGAAAACACGTTGTTGTGTCGTACAACGCTCCATTTTTACTAACCCTAAACTCTCGGCTGTCAAATTGTTCTTTTTTCAGGTTTGCCAACAATTTACTGCAAAAATGGCGGCAAATTCAAATTTTGCGTTAATTTTGGGACACCCTGTATAAAGACATTTTAGCAGAGAATATTGATCACATAAAAAGCTAGAATCAAAACTTACCGAACCGGACCTCGAATTCTGCTCATCGATTATTTTCTTGGCGTCGGCGTTCACCATCCGTCCGAATTTAGCGCTATCACCGCTGTCAACCGACTCAACATTGTCATCTTCCGGCAAATCGCAGCTGACACCCACGTCGTTTCCCCTCGATCTCGACAGTGAGAACTTCTTCAGATCGACCGGGCTGATCTGCCTGATATCCTTATCAGACTCGGACAACCGTTTCGCCGATATGTCCGAGCGTAAAGTCAACGGCGAGACGGCCCTCTTCTTGCCGTGATCGTCCTTCGAATTAATCCGATCTCTGGCGGACGTCTCGTTCGCCGTCTCGTTCTCCAAATGAAGAAAGTCCTGATCCGGCAACGAGGACACTCGCACGAGAACGACGTCCCCGGCGTTCTCGTTGAACACGGGCGTGTGCTTCTTCCACAACAGCCTCGAGAAGGGGGACTTCTTCTCCTCGGTTGGCGTGACCGGCGCCGATCTCGCCCCGTTGCTCTCCAACGATCGCGTACCAACGCCGGGAATTTGATCCTCGTCGAAATCGTAGTCGGGATCCATGTGATCCTCGTTGTTGCGTCGTATCCTGGCCAGCCTCGGCGTTCTTCTTCGTTTCTGGCTCATCAGATTCAACGGCAGACTGGTCTTCCTGTGGGCGTCCGCTCGTTGCCTCGGCGGTAATTTCGCATTCGATTCGTCGATCGGTTTATCCTCGTCGACGCGAACCTTCTCCGCTAGACACAGGTTGAAAGGCAGGCTGGAGATCTTCACGTCGACATCATCAGTCCTCGAACTTATTTCTATGTGTTTCTTTGGTTGATCATAGCTGTTGTCCAGGTAGTTCGCGCGCTGTGTCTCCCTCACGTAGCCACGGTCCAGCTGCGAGGGTAGGCTGGCACTGTTCCGATCGATTTGATTCCCCATGAAGCTCATCGGAGACGGATCGTTCGGCTCGTCGTAGTCCGAGTTCAAGACATCTCCGGACCGGTATCGTTCCTCCTGCCTGTCTATCAGATCCTGCAAGGTCCCCGGCAAACTGCCGCTCTTGCCACGGTCAGCTTCCGTCGATACGACCCGATCTTGCGGCTCGTCGTAGTCGGAGTTCAACAGGAAGCGATACTCTGTCTCGTCGGCGAACAACTTTCCATTTCGTCGATCACGGTTCTCCTTGTTTTGCCGGCCGGATGATCGATCGGTGCTCGTCTCGCACGAGCTTCCCGCGGAACTCTCGCTGTCCGATATGCCGAACTCGTTCAGCAGCTCCTTGTACTGCACGATCCTGGAGTCTTCCTTGTTTCGACAACGCCGGTCGGACTCCTGTCGCGATTTCTCTTTGCTCAGCTCGTTGATTTCGTTCGCGATGATTGTGTTGAACTCCGCCAGGATATTGTTCGACCAGTCGCCAATATCGTCCGTGAAGGTGCAGCATCTGCCTACGGAGTTCTGTCTTCGGAACACGCAGGCCTTTGACGGACGCGGCTTTGTTCCGTACGAAACGTCCGTGAACCTCGTCGGCTGAACCGTGGCTTGCGTAGGATACTTCGGCTCGCTCGAGATCGTCAACGGCGTTGTCGGCGCCGATTCTATGATCTCACCGATTTCCTCCTGTCGAAAAGAAACGATACAGTTAAGTCAAGTTGGTGAAAACAACGGTGGTCTTGTACAGAGTGTTCGAAAAGATCGGGACGAAACTTGGGTGCTGTGTTATCAAGTACAGTGGCTCAAAGTAAAACTCGGACACTGACATTTTTGGACTTTATGAAGCGATTGGTAGGGTAAGAAAAGAATATAAAAAAAGAAATAAAGCTATTTTTAGTAAGCTTTATTCAAGGTTATATAAATTTACTAAAAACAAAATTTATTTACTGTAAGTCATAAAAAAACAAAGTTTAAAAAGCAATGGAATTTGATCTCAAAATAAAACTCGGACAATAGAAAATTTTCTTGTAGATATGTACATATGTTTTATACTATTTTTATTTGATATTAATATTTTGTTGGTAGTCCTTTATTTGCTCTTACAGCTTTTAATTGACTCGGCATGAACCGTACTAGTTTTTCGCAATACGAAGGATCAATATTTGCCCATTCCTCTTTTAACGCTTTCTTTAAATCTTTAGCATTGGAAATAATGTGGCTTTTCAATTTTTCTTTTAAGCACGCCAATAGATGTTCGGTTACATTCAAATCGGGTGATTGAGCGGGAGTTTCGATTACATGTGGGCAATTGTAAAGTAAGCATGGACGAACATTATGTCCCCGATGTTTTGGATCATTGTCCTGGTAGAAACTGTAAGAATCGGCAATACCTAATTTTTCCACACTATTCCTTAAATTGTTCTTCGAAATCTGTAGATATTTTGTCTGATCCATGATCGCGTCAATAATGTGATACATTGTCTTATAAAAATACCAACATTTAATTTAGTTGAATTATTTGTGTTAGATGTATATAAATTTAAAGAGGTTGTATCAAGAAGGCGTTGAAAATTTTTGTTTGCCTGAGCCGCTCTCTTGTTAATCAATATATATATTTTTTTTTAATATATGCCAGTTTTGGCCAGAATGAATCCTCATAGCGCCACTACTATCCCCTCCATAAATTTCCAATCTTTGGACAGAATTAATGATTATAACAAAGCCATTATCAGGTTCCAAACATTGCCAATTTTGGGCAGAATAAATCATTATAGCAAGGCCATAATCCTCTTAAAAAATTGCCAATATTGGCCAAAATAAATCCTTAAAGCGCGGCTACTATCCCTTCCATAAATTTCCAACCATTGGACACAATAAAACATTATAGCAAAGCCATAATCCCCTACATATGTTGCCAAGTTTGGCTAGAATAAATCATTATAGCAAGGCCATTATCACCAACATATATTGACAATTTTGGTCAGAATAAATAATCATAGCAAGGCCATTATCACCAACATATATTGACAATTTTGGCCACAATAAAATCTATTTAGCAAGACCATAATCCCCTCAAGAATTGCCAATATTGGCCAGAATAAATCCTTATAGCTCGGCTACTATCCCCTCCATAAATTTCCAACCATTGGACAGAATAAAACATTGTAGCAAGGCCATAATCCCCTACATATGTTGCCAAGTTTAGCTAGAATAAATCATTATAGCAAGGCCATTATCATCAACATATATTGGCACTTTTGGCCACAATAAAACCTATCTAGCAAGGCCATAATTCCCTTCAAGAATTGCCAATTTTGGCCAGAATAAATTATTATAGCGAGGACATTATCACCCACAAATATTGGCAACTTTTCTCCAGAATAAATCAACTTAGCAACGCCGTAATCCCCTTCAAGAATTTCCAATTTTAGTCAGAATAAATTATTGTACTAGGCCATTATCACGTACAAATTTTTTCAATTTGTCCAGAACAAATCATTATTGCAAAGGCCACTATCAACAACAAGTATTGCCAATTTTGATCTGAATAAATTTTTATATCGACGCCATATATATATATATATATATATATATATATTAAAAATGAATTCATAAAGTTTGAAGAAATTGATAAGGTGTAATTTAAATGTAATTTTTACAATCCGTTGTTATTGATGATAATTAAGTCTTGTATAGTGTGTATAATTCTTAACTTTCTTAACTGCACAAAGATATCTATTGAATTGATTCCTATACAGGCATTTTTATAACTTCAATAATTGTAGAATAAAGAGTGGTAAGTTTAGTGTTAAAGGGTTACAAGCGTTCTCAGATTTTTATTGATCAAATGAATTTTTTGTTACGATCCATATAATTAACCCCTTATCATATTATGATGAGTCGGGCTCGTGTTGAAGATTTTAAACAAAGCCTTACAAATCTAAGTTATACGACTTACTTTTTAGACGAAACCAAATTTTATTCTATTGTAATATTTAAGCATTGAAGTAAATTCCGCAATATAACAGATATAAATTGCTTTTTCTCTTCTGTAAAATTTTTAGTGATGAATTGGTTTTAGTTGCAAACAAAATGATATGGCAAGGGCTACAGGACGTTAAAATATAATTTATGTAAAAGTTGCTGTACGATTTATACTATCTACACTGTCTTCGCGATATTTAACGAAGAACTGCAGAAATTTTATAGAAGTGGCAAAAGAGACTTTACCAAAATGATGGGAGAAGATTGTGAAGTTATAAACATCAAAGGTGTGTTTCAACGATTCGTTTAAATAATAGCACCTCAAACATCATGTATTGATAAGTTAATCTTCTACGCCAATCCAAATCGAGTGAAGCCTTCGTCTAATTGCAATAATAATAATAAAAATCTTGCCAAAGATGTTACACATGGTTTGCTCGTTTGCTAACGTTGCCATTGCATAAATCGCATGCTTGAAGCTACGAAGCTCTCCTAACTAGGACTGATACCATAAAAAGATACCAGATTTCGCGCGTTTATAGCACCTCTTAATAAACACGTTTATTTCTCGTCGAACAAAAAACCCCGTCGGGGAGGAAAGAGTTTCCGATCACTTCCCGCATTCGCGAAACCAGTACAGAAAAATGCAAACTGCAATCAACTTCCGCAGTTTAACGATCGCTTGCGTAACGCTGGGAACAATTAAATCCGTCGGAATCGAATCGTTTTGCAGTTAACGCGTCCGTCGGATTAGTGTAAACGTGCCAAGAAAACTCGAGCAAGTGTCGTACAATCTGAACAGGTTTCTGAACCGGCGATCGAGGTTAATTGATCGTTACCGCGACCGCGATAACTCCATAAATTAGAAACATCACTTTCTAAGGCCGCGGCACCCGGCAAAATCATTAGAAAAGAAAAGTGTCCGGGCACCGATTTTTCATTTCCCATAAGCGCCGGGCAACGTTCGCGAACAGCAGGTTCACGTCGGTGCTGTCAGCATCATAACTGCTTCATTATGGACCGCTTTATAAATACGCTCTACCGATTTAAACCGCGCGTGCACATACCGCTCGGTTTCATTTCTCGCGCGACCGTTCGTACAACCATAACCGTCGAACAGTTCTATCGCCCGTGAAGATGATGGCGTAAAATTCTCAACGATGAATAATCGATCTTGGAAACTACGCCTTTCCGTGATGGCCAATTTAGCTCGAAGATGTTTCACGAAATTTGAATTTACCTTGCGCAAAAATAATTGTGGTTCTTCTTTTTGAATTTTAACCCTTAGCACCCGGGTGGCGACCCTGAGGCACCACGACAAATTGCCACACTTTTATTTAAAATAATTTTAACATCTCTATCTTTGTATCTAACAAATTGATAAAAATTTAACAAATGAAAATCATTAAATAATTCATGCAGAATGAAAGTTTCCTAGGGCCGAAGATATGCTTTGGTTTTTTAGTACAAACAACTTCGAGCACGAAGGGTTAATTTTAAATGGACAGAATACAATTGTGCATGAGCAAAATACTCGCTTACCCCATTTGTGTTTTTCTGTTTCAATCGAATCTATTAAAATGGTGTGAATATTTCTTAATAGTATATAAATTATATCCTACGTCAGAAGAAATGTTTTAATTTTCTAGTTAAAACAGCTTCGAGTACAAAGGGTTAAAGCTACATATTTTACTTTTGTTTTTGTAATTTGGGATATACATCGAATGACTCTTGAACGACTAGTAGTATGAACGTGAACTTTATTCTCTTTTGCATCTCGAGAGATGTTTTGCGAGGATCCGTTTCGTGCACTCTTTCATCATTATCAATTGCAAAAGAACGTCCGTAAGCTTTGTGATGTTTATGACTGCGCATAAATATCCTAGGAAAAAATGGACAACTCTTTGAGAAAGTACAGAATTCGAGCTTTCAATGAAACATGTCGAATTCCATCTTTGCAAGAATTATGCCTACAAGATCAAACAAAATTTTGCTCTATAAAATAGCAACAAAACGTGTATTAAATTTAAAGCAGTCATTATAAAAAGGAAGATTCAGTCTTCGAATCTGTAATAAATTTTTCGATCAAAAACGTCTACTCAGTTTCTTATCAGCTATACCGTGCATGAATATCCTAGGGAAAAAATGAACAACTCTTTATGAAACCAGAGAATTCGAGCTTTAGAACGAGTTTGAATTTATTATCGTACGCTTGTTTCGTTTAATCAAATTACTATAGTTTAGATATTAACCGTTTGAGTGCGGAGAAGAGCTATCGCGCTCCTCTCATGTTTTGCCGAAATTGTGAAGAGTACGATAGCGCTCCTTTTTTGTTATGCCAAGAATGCATAAAGCACAATAATGCTGCTCTGAATCAGTAACAGTTATGCGTCCAGTGAAGCTCATTGCGTCTGCGGAGCATATGATTTATATTTGTTAATAATATTACAAATTTCATATTTCTTGAAAAGCTATGTGGAGTTACACGTTCAAACTTAATTTGTTCTATTTGTAAAAAGGGAATTCACGCGCTTTGTATAGCAAACCACTCGTGTAAAGGATCGTAAAAAATTATGTGTGTTAATTTGAGTGAATTATAAGTGCTTTTTACTGCTTTCATCCACAAAATGAATTTACAGATTTAAGTAAATAAATGGTATTTTAAAATAATTTTATTGCAGCAATACAAGTGAGTTTATTATATGAAAAGTGAAAAAATCCGTCCGCAGCGAAACGGTTAACAATTTTTCGAAAACGTAAAAGTAGCGTTGAAATCCTTCCAAATTCCACTCTGCGCGCCTCGTGGATCGTCCTCTCGAATTCCGTCGAGTTTCTCTCTCTCTCTTCCTCGGTAACATTTTCATTTGCATCGAACGAGCATCTCGGCAATCCACTTGGAAACCATGATGACGGTCTCTGTCTGTTCAATGGCGGATTTACATAAACCGAGGCCGCTTCGACCGACTCGCGTTTCATAGTTGCGGGCGACGACTAAAAGATTGTCGTCACCTTCGACGTACAGACGATCTATCACACCGTGGCTATACTATACCCACCGGTAATGAAAAGGTTGATTAAACCTATTCCGGCTAGGTCGAATTGTGATTCCATCTAGCGAGATACTACGACGCCGGTACCGCGGTCCTGTCATTAATCAAACGGCGAACATTATTCGTGCACAAGTTCCTTCGAAAGGGAAGCTTTAGAGGCCAACAGGCAGCAATCAAAGTTACTATGAAACTGAAAAATTGATCGTGCGGTGAATTTCAACATTTTTCCCGTCTCGCTATAATAACGATATTATTCACCTTATCCCCCTGTTCCCGTTGAAACTTGTCTTTTATTCGTGCTGATCGTCGTCACGATACGACATTATAATCGAAGACCGGGAGAATAATTCGTGCAATTTAGGTTCACTCGTCGCGGCACCATACGGTCGTACTACTTCATCAGAATTGCATTCCGCGTCGCCTTTAAGTAACTGCAAATTCAATTTGCGCGAGTTAAGCGTAACAAACATTGATACAGTTTGCTCAAGACTCGCGCGATATCGATTGCAATTCCCGCTGCGAGGATTGATGGGCGCAGGGCTTTCAAACGCTAGACATCTCGAGGAAATGTAGGCTTGGGTTATGAGTATGTCAGGTGAAATCATTTCTATCGTACGTCATTTAGGTTTCGTTTCTAATGCGCTTTCGATTCACTGTTTAATCAGCAAAGTATGATTTTACCGTGTTTTTACAGCGTCGGGTTCTTACACGTGGAACATCCGATTTGAACAGTAAACTAGATATCATTCTTGTTTAACACACGTTCCGTGCCAAGCTATATTTCCTCGACTTATCATATAGGCCGTTTAATACGTTAAACGCTATGTCAGTCCCTGGAGACTGACGGTATCAAACTTACAGATTAACCCTCTATAGGCCCGTGTAACTTTCAGGTCACATTTTAATTTATCGACATTTTACCAAATAATTATAACTTTTTTCATGAGATGACGCATAAATCTTAATTCTATAACGTTGCCAAGACAACCAATATTAATATTTATGACCGTTGCTAGGCTCATCAACCTGAAATAACAAAATAAATGCTGTGCAAACTGTCTGCAGTAAAAATAAGCGAAACCATTTGATCAAATTGATATTATTTGCGCTTTTGTCAGTAATTATCAAACTAAAAATAGTGCACATAATAGCTCTGGGTTCGTATATCAATAACAACCGATTTGTTTGCATTTCAATTTTCAATTTGTTACTGTTTTTTTTATGATACAGTTTTGTAACTTTGAGGTTAGAGTGGGCTATTATGGTAGATTTCGGTACATTTAGGATAAAGCTTGTGCTTTATTCTGTTTTCAGATTTATACATCATATACCCAAAATATGAATACAAAATCAGATAGAAATAACAGAGGAATTAGAATTAGACGCATTAGCGGTAATAGATCCGATGATTCTAGCACAAATAGGGTAAGCGAGTCTTTTGCTTAAACATAGTTGTATTCTTTCCATTTAAATGTAAATAAAATGTGACGTGAGAGCTAAGCAGAGTAACTTCGCGTTCAACGTGTTAATACGTAACCAAAGATTTATATGTTATTATAAATTTATTTGATTTGTTTTATACTACATTTTTATAATGTATTTTTTAATGCGTTAAATAAATATATCATCGTGTACCATCGCTGGTTAAAGAAAATATATTGATCAAAATAAATTCTATGTTGATTAATAGACTCCGGATTTTACGGATTTATTACAAAAATGGTTAACAGTAATTTAACGCGTTATTTTAGATCTACTACAATTATTTTACAAAGTATGACATATCTTAAAGAATTTTATTCATTTGAAATGATCGAAAATGTTATTGAAAAGCTAGCACCACCATAAGGAGTAAATGCACGATTTTATGCATCCACTTATGCGAAATTGTTGCGACGCAATATTCAAATTGCACATTGCTGCAATTTAAAGTAGTGTAAAGATTAGAACGATTTATAAGTATTACGTTATTATTCGAACCGTTAAATTTATCGCAGATAGAACGTAATTTTTAAGCGGCGCCTGTGTCTTGCAACAGATGCAAACATTTTTCTTCCGGATTAAGATCAGCAGTATAATAGTGAATGTATTCTGTCAACGTGGTACGAGACGTGTCATTGTTAATTATAATAATCAATCAGAGTGGAACGATTCCAATTTTGTGATGCCGAGATATAATTCATTGTTACGAATTAGCACTCGAACACGATTGTTTAAGCAGTTGAGAGATAAATAGGTGGGAGTGCAGATTAGTCATTGATAAGAATCTGATGGCCAACTCTTAGACAGTTATTATTCCCCTGTCTCACGTAAGTTGGTTGCCAGCTTCAGGCAACGTAATAGCAGCGTGGAAACTATGGGAAGCTTGTGATCGATGATTAATCATCGAAGTGGTTATTGCAACGCTGGTTGGCAACCGTGTAACTTCATTTTTATTTTCATCAAGGTTTTCAGATTTTATTGGAACGAAGAAAAAGTTCAGAGAATGCTCCTTTTGTCATACAATTTACGAACCAAACAGCGTAAATTGTGCAGAATTATTAAAATGACATTAGAAATACAGAGTGTTCAACTAAACTAATATACATTGTTTTATAATAATACCAAAGTTGCAGTTGTTCCAATTTCGGTGCAACTTTTACTTCAACGCTTAGCACTTTAGTTGCTTCTCTCAGACGACAATAATAATTGTCATACTATTATTTAAAACAACTTTTACAACGCTATGTTTGCATTAAAGAAACTGATAGATATTGAAGTGTTGCATAAACGAGTGAAGCTAATAAATTTCATATAAGCGAAAAGAAATGAACAATGTACGATAGAACTATTCTAGGTAAAAGAATGTCTCGATTTTGGAATTAAAATTGGTTGGAATGCAAAGAGTTAATATTTACTTTAATGAAATAGATTATTTACAGAATTTTCGTGGGAACATTCTTATAATTTCAATAACTATGAAACCGATTTTGACCCGCCCAGTAGTTTCAGTGTTAATTATACTAACTTCAATGAAATATCAATATAACATGAATTCAGAATGTCTGTTCATTGTTCATTTAATACATGTACCAGAATATTGTATGCCAATTACAATTCTGTTGAAATTAACTGTTACACTGTATACTCGTTCGCATCTCCAATAAACGATTTAACGAACTATTTTTTTTCAAACTACAGCAATTCATATTGAAAATGTTGTTAAAACTATTTATTTACAACTGCCTCTGAACAATGAACTAGTTTCTTTTCAGCCTCGCTATTTTCCAAGTTTGTCTCTTATGCTACAAACAGTGTTTAAATGTGAATTACGCCATCTCAGTGGTAGTGGTAGAAATTCTAATGGTAAATACATATGTATATGCATATAGAGCGACTATGTAAATTTATATGACATGTATTCATGGTTGTGTAGCTATAATCCTTCGACGAATCTTGTCAGAAACATGTCATGTTAGCAAACCTAATTCAGTCGCTAATCTTCTCCTGTCAATAACCTATACAACGCAAGATGCTATTGACGAGCGGTAGCTTCTAGATACAGGAACAATAATTAAATCGGTTTATATAACTTTCATCCAACAAGTATAATTTCGATACAATACACAAAGCGCCTCGTTTAAATCCACGTAGCTTAAGTATCTCCTTCGTTTCTGATAATACACGAAAATATTAAAATTAAATATAACATGATTGCATACTGCAAATAATGTGGCGAATATACAGGGTGTACCATTTATCTTGAAAAAGGGGTGAACTTGTCGAGAAAATGTTTCAATGAAGAGTCTTCGACACGAAGAGGTATGTAAAATGTTACGTCGTAACAACATTTAGATTACAAACAATATTACACGAACTTTCTTAGAGTCGATCTAGACACCAGGTATAACCCAAGCCCAGTTGTACCTTTCTCCGCTATAAATCGCCGAAACCTCCCTAAGAGCGACACCTTGAGACCACGCACGACGACAACCCTAAGCGGCAACCTCCGACAACGCCACTAAACGAAGATATTGGCATTACGGATTCTAAATACAAATGAGCCCATAATTATGAAAGTGGTCTAAGTCAAAATTTGAAAAAAAATGAGTTTATCAGTTATTTCACACCACATTATTTTAAACTAAATTCATTCAATGTAATTTTTATGATATTGTCAAAAATGAACCATTAGATAAGTGGTTGTAATTTCAACATTATATGGAATTCATTCAGTGTTAATTATGAAAGTGGTCTAAGTGAAGAATTTAAAGAAATTATATAAACATTATCTTAAAATGGCACGTAGCCCTCTTTGGCGCATTTTTTAACTACATAATATGCCGACAAATTACAATAAAAACACGTAATGGCTTACAGTGATGCTTGTTTAGGCCAAAATCGTAATATTAAAGTAGCATTGACATGGATGAAAATTACTCATTCGTCAAATAATATTATTGAAACGATAGATCACAAATTTTTGGTATTTTGTCATTACTTTCTAACGAATGACCGTGATTTTGGGTTGATAGAAATGAAAATAAAAAAGCAAATTACTTATACAACTCTTAGCATTATTATGAATTCATAGAAAAGTGTAGAAGAAGAAATACATTTTTGGTAAAATGAATGTCGCAGCTGGATTTTATTTCAACGAAACCACTAGAAGAGTCAACGACAAGAAGAGTAAAAAATAACACGGATTTAATCTGTCTCTTCGCTGCAAATTCAACGGATGAGATTCTTGAAAAATGAACCTTATAAGATGTTTTATAAAACTTCTTTAGATGATTCTAAATTAGTTTTGGATCATTCACCTAAAAGAGGAAGACCCAAAATTTACGAAATATTAAATTATTTCCATTATGTACCACCACTGGACCAGTAACGGAAGAAAAACATAAAGATATTATATGTTTACTACCATACATCCCTCCTGTTTTTCAGGAACATTTTAAAAATCCTAAAAAGTCATAATGATAAAAGCCTGAAATAATAAGGATGGATTACTTTTTAAAAATAATTAATAAACGTTTATGAATTATTTCATTAAAATTATTGTTTCTAATAAAACTCGTAGTTTCATTATTGTTTTAAGTCATGTACAGGATATTCAGTTAATTTTGAAAATGGTCTAAGTCAATTCAAACTTAAAAAACAACATTTTCGTATAAAATTCTCAGAAAATTTCATATTCATAATAAGTTTTCGTTAATCAAGATTAATAAAATTCTAAGCTCGTAGCTCGTGTGTATGCCGATCCATTTCAATTAATTTTTCTGCATATGTATAAATATCGTAGATCTACCAGATGCGTCTTTAAAATTTTTAATACGTGGCCCAAATAAAAAATAATTAAAAAGTTACTTTTTTATTTGTCATGTAATTCATACCAATTCCAATATTTACAAAGTTCATGTTGCATATCATTTATTAAATCAATGCAACTAATTGCTCAAGAAAAGTCAAGACTTTTGGTTCAATCTTAAAAAAGTTATTTAGGTTTGAAAAGTGTCCGAATACTTTTGTGAGCCACTGTAAGTGGCAAAAGAAATTTTGAAATCAATTTAATTTATTTTAATGGAACCGTACACTTCTCCCCGTATTACGGCGACATTTATCGAGGTGAATTCAACAGCCTACGTAAAAGGTCATTTCCTTGTATCCTAATCCGTTTTAACCTCATCGTTGGTAGATAGTTATCGTGCCGACGTCGCTCCACTAGTTGCCGCATTAACGACGCGTTCGTGACAATGTTGTCTACTAAGCTGCAGGTCAGACAGAGTGCAATGAATTTTCAGAGCCGACACAACTGCTGAACGAACTCCGTATTGCTTTCCCGGTTTCTGAGCATTACGTCAATTTGGGAGACATCGGAAGAATAGGGAGTGGTACGATTCGATAGTTGCTTACGGCATGCTAAGGCCATAAAACGCACTACATCTATCCCACAGAGAAATACGTTGTCGCGGACGCGGGAATTTATGGAGCAACGCTGCGATAATTGTTCACCAACGAGGAGGCTAAATCGAACTAGGATATAAAGAAATTAACCTTTATGAAGTAACGAAAGGAATTCGATTTAAAATTTTCTCCTAGCACCTACCTTACAAAACATTAACTTAAATCCTGTTAGTTCACCTTTTGTATTAAACAATTTTTATGTAAACACTCTTTCGACAGGTGCTGTCTAGAATTGTCTAGATGTGGTGACCGGATCTGTGCTGCGATCAAGTTGTATTGAACTCGGACTTTTACAACTTTAGAACCTTCAACTTTTAGAGCTTTAGCACTTTCAACTTTTGGAACATTAGAACTTTTGTATTTTTAGTACTATTAGGACTTTGAAACTTTGGGGCTTTGGAATTTTGTGGCTTTGAAACTTTGGGATTTTGGGATATTGGGGCTTTGGAATTTTGGGGCTTCAGAACTTTGGGGTTTTGAAACTTTGAAGCTTTGAAACTTTGGGGCGTTGGAATTTTGGAGCTTGGGAATTTTGGGGCTTTGGAATTTTGGGGCTTTGAAATTTTGGGGCGTTGGGACTTAAGGTCTTTGGAACTTTGGGGCGTTGGAATTTTGTGGCTTTGAAACTTTGGGATTTTGGGATATTGGGGCTTTGGAATTTTGGGGCTTCAGAACTTTGGGGTTTTGAAACTTTGAAGCTTTGAAACTTTGGGGCGTT
>CM052093.1:4630154-4647400 GCA_028453745.1 Agapostemon virescens | reverse complement strand
GAGGTCGTTGGTCGGATAATTAAAGATTTAATAATTAAATATTTAACGCAGCAATAATTGAAAACTTAAACGAGTCACACAAAATTATTCTCTAACCTTCTTGTATTCTTCAAATCTCAACTTTGCAACGAATATATTCATTACAAATTTTATTTTTAAACATAGACAAACAATTCTGTCACCCATACATAGGAGACATGGCAGTCAAAGTGTAAAATAGGTAGACATTGTTAGTGAGCAGGGTTCTGTCTGTCATAGTGATAAAAACACGAAAAATGAGAAATTTTCCTCAAGTCAGATTGTGAAAGAAAATATGGAAAGAATAATACAAAAAGTTAGAAAAATCGGAGAAGAATGCCTTCTTCTTTGGTCGATTAGTTAAATGTACGTCGATTAAAACGATATTAGAAATAAAATATCAAATACAAATTTTAGGTTCGGTCCTCAAGGAACTATGTAAAAAAATGGAAGAACTTCATCCGAAAAGCTTGTACTTTACTTGTTTTTCTTGTAGAAAGTCTTGTGTACCATACAATAGATAATAAAAATAATTGAAGTTAGTTATTTACAATGATAAAAAGAATTCTTATAAATCACTTGCTTACATTTCCATTACACAAGAAGCTCCGTTAAAACACTAGAAATACTATTGGATTGGCAACTAAGTGATTGCGGAGTTTGTCGACAGATGAATTTTACACTTTCTTTTATTTCGTTAACGTGTTCATAGTACCTAACCTATATGTTTTTTATTGTTTAGACTTCTACCTTTCATTTAGTAAAAAAATTGTATCGATTGGTTCTTTAGTTCTATTTTTATCCCAATTTAAATATCGAAAAACAAGACGTCCACTTCAGACATATTTTATTATATTATTTCAAGCACACAAGAAGTTATATGTCGTATATGGGAACGAAGCCTTGAAAGAAAGACAGTGTCAAAATTGGTTTGCCAGATTTCGTTCTGGTGATTTTTCATTGAAAAATGCTCAACAATCTGGTCATCCAGTCGAAGTCGATGAGACCCATATCAAGGCCATTATCGATTCAGATCGTCATAGCATAACGCGTGACATTTCAGAGAAGCTCAATGTATCGCATACGTGCATCGAAAAAAAATTAAAAAGCTTGGCTATGTCAAGAAACTCGATCTATGGATCCCTCATCAGCTTAAGGAAATTCATTTGGCGCAACGCATTAGCATCTGCGATTCGCATCTAAAACGCAACGAAATTGATCCATTTCTGAAAAGAATAATTACTGGCGACGAAAAGTGTATAGTTTATAACAACATTAATCGGAAGAGATCGTGGATGATGCAAAATGAACCAGCCCAGACGACATCAAAACCAGAGATTCACCAAAAAAAGATTATGCTGTCAGTCAGGTGTGATTATAAAGGAATTTTGCACTTTGAACTTTTACCAAACAAGCAAACGATCAATTCAAATGTGTATGTTCAACAACTCGCCAAACTGGTCGATGCAATTCAAGCAAAGCGGCCAGAAGTGGCAAATCGGTAAGGGTGTTGTTTTCCACCATGATAATGCAAAGCCCCACACATCTTTGGTCACTCGCCAAAAATTATAATTTTTAGGTGATTTAACTAATTTATTAAACAGAAATCCGATATTCAAGAAAATTCGTCAAAGGTTCGGCGAAAACTGTTTATCATTTCGGTTCGCCTTTGTCTCATTGGAATCGTTGGAAAAACATTGGAATAGTAATATACAAACTTCTCGTTGATCGCATTTCACAGTATACAGAGTGAAAACGCATTCTACTCTACAATATTGAAACATTAAAATAAATGTGGACAAGTAGTAAACACAATTTTGTTTTGCGTCTAGGACAGTACGAACGATAAACAAGTTGAAATTGTAACAAACTTAAATAAAATTGTAGTACAAGGGTTTAAGGAAGACTATAAATCTCCATTGCACTCGATTTTGTTGCAACGTAAATAGAAACTTCCTGTTTTGTATGTGCATTTGCATATTAAATCGGTACACGGACTTGATAAAGTAACATGTCATACTAATATCATCATTACACCACTTATATCTCGATTTATTAAACGACTCGCTCCGAGCACCAATCGAAGATTGATCACGCGCTGCAGTGTTCTAATCAATCTCGCGATTTCGCGCGTCGGGAAACGATATTGTTACTTGCACTTTCAGCGAAATAGTGGATCCGATTCGCTCGTGCCGATAAAGGGCCATACGATTCAATTAAGAAATCGTTTTCCCATTAGGAGCGTACGAACGACCGATCCGTGCAATCGTTTCTGGTAAATGGGACGTTATTCGGTCTCTGGGGATCGCGCGACTATCGTCGGCGAGACTCGTTGCAAGCGAACCACCAACTCATCGAACCAACCTGCGACCTGCAATGCTTAAAATTTGTATTTGTGATCGTTTCATCGATGAAAGCTGCTTCTTCGCCAGAGAGCGTCACGATAGCGTTGCACAAACGGCTGAAATTTGATAATCGTTTCGACGCACGTTCTCGGCGAGATCGGAATCGCATTTCACGTTGATGGAACAAACGAGTTCTCGAGCCACAATTGATCCAATTCCTCGAATTAAAGCGAATTGGAAAGGAAAAAGAGAACGGTTTCATCCAGAAAGTGCACATCTTTCGTTGATCGAACGCCGTTCAAAGTGAACGGTCGCCGATGTAAAAGGATTTACTTTCTGGCCTGTTGCTTGCATTATACCGTCGCTGACAAGATCGAATTAATTAATAACACTAAACCTGCAGAGCGTAAAAAATTAATTCAAAGATTTGACCTTATCGAAATAACAAACCTGTATTTATTTAAATTTGGGTAAGTGTTTATTAGAATGTGTTCATAGAAAAAGAATTTTATTCGATCTATGAGAGCAACGTTATAGTTTTCATAATTGTGAAATACAAAATATGACACCGATCATTTAAGTGACAGTGGTGAAAAATGAAAAATTAGGCCAAACAACTTGAGTTCTTTTTTTAGATATTAGAAGAGTTAGTTTATCTAATCGGCACAACACTTTTCTGCTCAAAAGTTTGAAGAATTAAAAGTTCTAACGAGTTCTAACTTATTTATATATGCTGTTAACAACACGATCAAAGAAAGGAAAGGCTATTTCAATAGCTTCAACAGTTTCTTTAGGAAAATTCTAAGAAACTCTAAAACAGTATTTTACGAAAACGTGTGGTCGAAGTGATCATCAGGTAAAAGAGTCATCACCTGGCCATCCACATGATCCGCCGATGTTCGCGCGAATTTCAGGGAAAACCCAGGATTTTATCTTGGAAAAATGTGCTAGTCGACGATTGGTGCACCCTTGAGCCATTAATCTATCAAACAGAACGAGTCATACAAGGTACCAAAACTTGACCAACAACCACCGCAACGAAACGCACCGCTGTCGATCGTTGTACCACTTAAACTCCAATTGCTCAAAAATTCATATGAAAGTTATTATACTCAACAAACTTGGTTGATTCAATTAACACTAAACCTACCACAGCGGATCAAATTACTACTTGCAAACTTTTTATTTTATAATTATTGAAGTTATAAAATTGTTTCCATAGGAATCGTTTAAATAAATCTCTTTGCTCAATTATACTTTGCAATGAAAGTCCCAAATAATCCAAATAAATTAAACCTTGACATTTTTATAAGACAATTTTCAATTTTTTCAATTTTAATGCTCGGTAGATTTAATATTAACCAGTTAAGTGTGTTTGACGACTATATCCGTCATGGAGATGTGGCAGAATTTTGTGTCATGACGATTATATCCGTCATGCGTAAAATTTTGTTACAATTTGATATTTAAATTGTAATTCTGGCGAAAACTAAATTATATTCATAAATTTTAATATGTTTAAAATGTTTAGAGGTCAAGACGAAATGAAACAAACAAATGAAAATTATAAATAATTTGACATAAATTCATGCATCTCTGTACGGTCTGGCTAGAACTCTTGATTTTCGCGACACACATAGATGCGCGCTTTGAAAAGAGATCGCCACAGTTAACTGGTTAATCATTCGCTCGAGATTAATTCCTCGACCTAGTAGCGTTTATTCACCCAACTTGCCCCAGAGCATCTTTCGCTTCGCCGAAACATGTGCTTACAATAAAAATGTAAAATATACAATTTCTCAATGTAAGTAAGTTACGTGGGTACACTGAGTTCCATCGAAATTTAATGACATATAAAACAAATTATAAATTGATCCATTTACAACGCGTTTCTCATCGATTCATGTCAAGATGGACAACCGTAGATTCTAGAAACGCATGTGTTCGTCGTTTGGTGCGAAGGTGTTAATATTATGCACAGTCTCGATGTTACTCAGAATAAAGGAGATAATAATAAAGTGAAAATTGAACATTATAGTAAATCTTTCTGAAGCAGCATCATTTTAAAGCGCAGTTTGTAAGCAGAGCACAGCTCGTCAGAACCGTTGCAACACGTCAAACGCATTCCGCAGAAAAACACGCGTAAAAGGATGGACGCTTATTCGTTCGCGTGGAAACATTAATCTTCCATGTTCGGAAAAGAATGCGCACGGTTGACGGGAACAATCGGACGACTGGTCTTGTCCACTGCCTCGAGGATTATATCATTAAATGCAGGGTGCCGTGCAACAGTGTCCGTAGACGTTCGTTGCACTTGTTCTAAATCTCGAAACGAAACTGGAACGCGATTTACTCCGGGGACACCGACAACGTCATTGTGCTCCACCAGATCCACAAGCGCTCCCGATGCCTGAAACACGTCTCAACGAGAGAGCCAGTTTCTACTGACCGATGTCGCTTATGCAATCGATCACGCGCGTTTCAGCTGGTTAGGGTAACGATCAATTAAGTATTCCAGCGAAATCGTATTCGGAGCTACGTTAAATTTTGAAGAAAATACATTTCATATGCTATTTTATTACTCGGAGCTACGTCGAATTTTTTGGGAAATATATTTGAAATACTATTTTGTTATTCGGAGCAGTGTCAAATGTTTAGAAAAGTATATTTGAAATGCTATTATATTATTCGGAGATACGTCAAATTTTGAAGAAAGTATATTTCAAATGCTATTTTATTATTTTGAGCTGCGTGACATTCGATGAAAATAAATTTGAAATACTATTTTGTTATTCGGAAATACGTCGAATATTTAGAAAAGTACATTTGAAATGCTATTACATTATTCGGAGATACGTCAAATGTTTAGAAAAGTACATTTGAAATGCTATTGTATTATTCGGAGATGCGTCAAATTTTGAAGAAAATATATTTCAAATGCTATTTTATTGTTTTGAGCTGCGTGACATTTCATGAAAATAAATTTGAAATGCTATTTTATTATTCAGAGCTACATTAAATTTTCAGGCAAGTACATTTGAAATACTAGTTTATTTTTCGGAAACACGTAAAATTTTTAAGAAAATGCATTTCAAATAATTTTATTACTCTTATTTCAAAATTCAAATAAAGTACTGTATCAAATAAACAGTAGAAATTCTGCAATTCTTCCATTTTGGCAGTTTAGAATATAAATACAATATTTTTATTTCGGTAATGTCCGACATTATAAAAATATTTGAATTATGGGTTGCGTAGTAGTTAACATATTCCTTGACGATGAACAGGCAGTGTTACAATGTACATTGATTTTTTTCGAAATTGAAATTTCAAGTGAAAAGGATTTCTTCCGTACTTATAGTATAGAATCATCTCTTCAATGAAATGCACACTATTTTGAGAATGCTCCAAATGAAATATTATTCTTAAAACTTCAAAAAACAAGTGAAACGATTTATTTTTAATTGAATTATTTACTGCTTGCAATAGTGTTTTACCTACTTGCGATTGTGTTTCGCTGAGTGACTTGTAGCTGAAGTTACAAAATTGTCTGCATAGGAATCCATCCGATGTTATTCAATCATATGTTGTAATACAAATTACACAAAATTCAAATAAGTTAAATGTCGTCACATTTATGAGACAATATTAACACTTTAACTGCTCAACCAATAGCCTCCAAAATTCCACAAAATCAAAGTAATTTATTTAATGCAGCAACAATCGAAAACTTAAAATATCTAACACATAGTTATCCTTCAACCTTCTTGTAGTCTTCAGATATCAACTAAATTGAGTGCAATGAATATAAAGGGTGTCCCAAAATTAACGCAGCATTTGAATTTGCCGCCATTTTTGCAGTAAATTGTTGGCAACCCTGAAAAAAGAACAATTTGACAGCTGAGAGTTTAGGGTTAGTAAAAATGGAGCGTTATACGATACAACAACGTGTTTTCATTATTGAACAATATTTAAAAAATAATGTAAGCTTGGCGGCCGCAGTTTGAAAATTTTATACAAAATATGGTGAAAATAGTGTTTTAACCTCGTCAACTGTGAAAAGATTAATTGAAAAATTCAGGGAGACTGGATCAGTTGGAGACGCTAACACACCGATCGTCCAAAAACAAATCGTACAAATGTTGTCTGCGTGACCATCGAGGGTCACTTTATTAGTTTGCAACAGAATTGTCCGTCTCGCACATTTGGCGAACAAATGCTCCGAGAACGGGACTTTGCAAATTACAACCGGGGACGTAAAAATCCTCGCCTCGGGGATTAGGACTCGGGAAGCGGTTTATTGTTAACAACTGTTTTACACGTGCACCTCCAGATTTACCTCCGAAATTGCCGTCTCCTCGCCCGCTTCAAGAGTCTCTTTGTCATGCGTTACCGGACGGGCCTTACCTGCGCTGCGCGGCCTGTCCCTTGTTTTCCGTCAACGCGGCTTGCCGAAAGTTACGTCTCTCTCTTTCACCATCAATTTCACCATTTCTTCGACCAGCGTGGGCGGCGACTGCCCTTCAAAATTGTCACAGCCTTCCCGAAAATATCTGTTGTTCATTGGTCAAGTCTAGTCACACCCATTTGACGATTGAACTTAAATACCGGTGTTCGGCAAGCGCGCGTCAGATTAGCAAGATTAACAAACGTTACCGAAGTCATACACTTCTCTAACGGCACTGAATTACGGTTCAGATCTTACGGTTTTTAGACAAGAACACTCTTGTAATATTTCAAATCGCGCTAAGTCTCACCTATCATTATACAGTCCACTAAAGTTCACATATTGTAAATAAAGGTTTGTTACACTCGTTTTATACAAAGTTAATCCTGGTGATCAGATCCATTTCACTAGTAACCCATCCCGAACAAGTCTCGCATCATCATCACCATTCGGCGCGATCAAATGTCAATATCGAAGCAGTGCGTGAGAGCGTTGATGAAAACCCATGAACATCAATTCGGCGACGTGGACAAGAATTGCAAATTTCAAAAAGCTCTCTACAGCGTACTCACAAAAGATCTGTGTCTCCATGCTTACAAAATTCAATTAACACAACAACTGAAGTCTAATGACCATGAATAGCGAAGAGAGTTTGTGGAATGGATTATTGAACATCAACAAGTGGATGTTGATTTTTCGAGCAAAATCATCCTAAGCAATGAAGCACATTTTCACCTTGATGGCTTTGTTAATCGCCAAAATTGCCCTGTTTGGGGTTCGGAGAACCCACATGTGATTGTCGAACAACAAATGCACCCACAACGTGTCACTGTTTCGTGCGAATTTTGGGCTGAAGGCAACATTGGACCATACTTTTTGAAAATGAGGCTGGTCAAGCAGTAACTGTTACTGGTGCTCGATGTCGCGACATGATAACACAGTTCTTTCTGCCGAAATTGGATGTTATTGATGTGGCCAATATGTGGTTTCAACAAGACGGTGCCACATGCCATACAGCCAGTGAAACAATTCAATTACTGCATGAGACATTTCCTGGTCGTGTAGTCTTTCGTTTCGGTGATCAGTATTGGCCCCCTAGATCGTGTGATTTAACACCATTAGATTTCTTCTTATGGGGTTATTTGAAGTCAAAGGTCTATGTCAACAAGCCCACAACCATCCGTGCATTACAAGAGGAAATTAAACGTTGCATCAGCGAAATTCAGCCACAATTATGCAGAAGGGTCATGAAAAATGTCGACAAAAGAGTACGTATGTTCCAGCAAAGCCGTGGAGGCCATTTTGCCGATGTGTTATTCCATAAATAACCCTATCCTATGTACTTTATGATTCAATGAAAAAATAACAATCTAAAGACTAAAAACTGTGTTTTCTATTTAATTCAAACCTTGCGTTAATTTTGGGACACCCTATATTAGCGTACAAATTTATTTTTAAACATGGACAAATAATTCTGTCACCAATATATGTGACATATAAAGAGTTAATGCTCGCCAATCTTAACTTAAACCTATTGAACATTCAAATTGGCTAGTATACATAATCTTATAAAAATGACAAGTTTTCATTTATTCAGATTTTATGCGATTTTTACTTGAATACACGATTGAATAAAGAAATCTAATCAAACGATTTGTGCAGAGGCAATTTTATAATTCCAATAATTGCAAAGTACGGAATCTGAATAGGATCATTTGACTTGCTATGGTAGGTTTACCGTTAATGCTCGATAGGTGCAATATTAAACGCAAAGTAATTCGCAAAACCAAAATTTGAATTCATACGCGAATAAAATCTATCGAATTCTGCCGTGCCGTTCCATTAAATCGGTAACCAATGAGCTGGACGAACATATCACGCGTTTACACCAGCCACGAACGATGATGAAAAGGAAACGAGAGCAGCAACGATGATAAACGAATTTCAAAGGCAACCTGGACATCCTGATCGCTTCTCTCGTTTTATCTTTTTTTCTCGCGCGTCTCTGTCGCGTGAAATACAAACCCTTTATTCGCACTCGAGGAAAATTGAATGAACGCGGACGCAATCTGAATTCTGAATGGCGAACGCTACACCATTTCCTTGATGAAAAAAAGGGATAACTGAAAGGCTATGCCAAAAAACATGGTCGCTCAAAATAGTTCTATTATCTACCCCATGGAGAAACCTTAGAACTATAAATATCATAGACTTTTACGCGCTCTAGATTATACTTGAAATTAATCAAGTACGCCAATTCGAATAGAATAGTCGCGTGCGAGGTTATTGTTTAGTTATTTAATTATAAGCTTGCAGATATTTTTGAAGATTAAATTACTTTCTTGATTGTTAGTTGAGACCAGTCGAAAGCAATGTCTCGAGCAATATCACCAACGAAATCGCGATCATCCGATACGATATACGAAGGATGCTCTCTTAAAAATATTTCTCGCCCGGAGAAATCCGGAGATCGAACTACCGAGCTTGAGATAGGAAAAAATCTTGCCAATAAATTTACACCACTTGTCATACGTCGATATTTTATTGCTATTCCGACCATAAAACGGCAACACAACGGTGGTCGTATGTGTACGCGGCCACATCAACCGGAACTTCGATGAAAGTGCACTGCCAGATTCTCGAGTTACACTTCCACCAATTGTATCCCCAACTCAAACTACCAGGAATTAATTTTGGTTTCGTAATAAAATTATCAAATATTTAATTAATACGTTAAACGCGGAGCTATTTTGCCTAGTTTTCACGTCACATTTTATTTACCTTTAAATGCAAAGAATACATAAGCAAAAAACTCGCCTATCCCATTTTGGCTTTTCTGTTTCAATCAAATCTATTAAAATATTCTATATAATGCGTTAACTTATAAATTTGATACTGTCAGTCCCCAGGGACAGACATAGGCGTTCAACGTCTAAGCAAATTAAAATCAAAATAAAATTCAGAAACTAATTTTAGAAATTAAATCGTAGCCTGCACAAAGTATATTAACAAAACGTGCAAACCACTGTTCAATTAATCTGTAAAATACTAGAAATCGAAAGCAATAAATGTAATTTACGATAACGTAAAATATGTTCGAATGTAATATATGAAATAGTAATTTTGCAACGCGGAACTAATGTCAATATTTTCTGAGACACGGAATATTGAAAACTGCATGCACATATTCTTTTTTCGAAGAAAAGTAGAAAAGGAAAGAAATAGGAAAGTAGAAAACGAACAATTAAAACGGCTGCAGCTTTCTTTTCGAACTAGTTTCGTTTCCATTCATTTTCCGCGCGTATTAAATTACAGAATTTAATAAAACAGAACTGAAAGTTAGAAATTGTTCGATAATGAAGAACCAGTAATGCGCTTTAAAGCCGACGTAATTAAACTCTTAACGATTTCTGTCACCAGAATAGACTTTCAACAGCGTTTTATGATAATGCGGTATTTGAGAAATTCATGTGCAGACTAATATTAAATTAGTGGTTACTTATTACTGCGTTAACCGTTATTTTCCATTGCTTTGTTTACGAACGTGTTTCCATACATCATGTAGCAGCACGAAACGGTTGGACTATTAGTTATAAGCTACTACTTAGGAGACTCGTAAACTGCATGTATGCATGTACGTGTAACTCGTCAAACTAAAAGCGAACGGATTGCACGCTGTATTGTGCCGTATGCAAATGACGTTTCATCTTAAAATGTTGCGGTATATAATCTCGCGAATTTTCACGTGGAAAATTTAACTGGATGAACAATAGGTGCATACATATGTGTACAATCAATTGTTTGCTGTGATGAACTGTTAATATAGGAATTATCGTACTCGTCAAATCGGTTTGGATTTTTGCAAATAAAATGTTAAATACATTAAACACGCTGAATGCGGAGCCATTTTGCTTAGCTTTCGCGTCACATTTCATTTACCTTTAAACGGAAATAATGCAACCGTGCATAAGCAAAAGAATCACTTAGCTCATTTATGCTTTCTATTTCAATCGAATCTATTGAAATAGTGCGAATATTTCTTAATATTATATGAATTATCTATAACATATTAATTTGTAAATTTGATACCGTCAGTCCCCAAGGACTGACATAGCATTCAACGTGTTAAGTCAAATAGATGATTGACACTGAATAATGCTCGGGCTGTTTCTGTAAAGAAGCTTTCTACATGTATAATTTAAAAGATTAAGGGGGGAATACACTTTATAAGATGAAAATTTTCGATTTCTCTCTTTTTGTTTGAAATTGATTCCAGTATGTGTCTAGAATACGTGTATAAAGTTACGGAGCAAAATTTTATGTATTTTGGGAGATACAGCTAGCCGAACAGGTAAGCGTCAAATGCAAATGGCGCAAAGCTGAAACGAAAGATGAATTAGATAATTTTAATTATCCTAGTCCACTTCACCCAGATGTCCTTAAATATTTAAAACCGATATATGAAGAACTTTGAAAGGAGGATTTATTAACCAGGTGTCTAGGTGAACACACACAGAATTGCAATAAAACTTTCAATTCAACGGTTTGGCGCCTAAATCCAAAGCATCTAAATTCTGGAGCAAAAATTATCGAAACCTCCGCCTTTATTGCGGCTGGCATTTTTAACGAGGGCTACTCAGCTATATTAAAAATAATAAATGTATTAAATATTAATATCTGGCAACAATGCAAATTCATTGCCGATACGAATGACGCGCAGCGCATAACGAGACAGGAACACCGCAGACAAAGCAGCACAAAAGAGGCACGAATCTCTCGTAGGATGCACCGAATGGAGCAAAATGAATTTTTTGAAGCCACAGAAGGCTTACTATATGGCCCTGGTATAGCGGATTAGTTTCCTTCAGAAGTAAGTTTTCAATAACTACTACTCTGACAGTCGAAAAACTTTAAACGCGTTTGTCTCAATATCATATTTCTGAATCTTGTGTACACGATGCAGAACGATCGATTGGACCAATTGAACTCCTAAGGCGATTTTTCGTTAGGTAATGACAAAATGTCATCGATGTACTAAAAAAATTTCTAAATAGTTGCATTTTTTCCTTTTAATTTGCATTATAAAGTCGAAATTTTTAACGAAAAATCGTAACTTTTTCAATAAAGCTCAAAATTTTTGCATTTTTGTACTTTTTGTTGTAATTTTTTTAGTTCATCGACGAGATAATTTTATAAGGATTAAAAAAACTTTTGTTTTCCTGTTTCAGATGAAAATTAGAGGCTCTAGGATGTACACAAACTGACGATGCGCGTGGCGCGGAGCTGTGACGATTTATAAATATTGCGAAAAAAATACATTAATCATTAAAATAGAAAATTTGTTGTATTGTTTAAATATAGAACATAATATCATGGAAGTTTGAGAATGATTCGCTTTGTAGTTATTGAGAAAAAAATTCCTAAAAATCACTATTTTTTAGGCGCTCTAAAGTGTATTCCCCCCTTAAGTCAAATAGATGATCGACACTGAATAATGCTCGAGGCTGCTTCTGTAAAGAAGCTTTCTACATGTAAAATTTAAAAGATTAAGGCATAGTGTTATAGACATTTTATCTATTTTTTTTTCATGGCATTGCAATTTATCACTGTAACAAGAAATTTTTCTATTTTATAATGCCTGTTATCAAATATTCAGTGTTCATTATTGACAAATATATTATACAAGATGTTTTTATGAAATGTTCAATACCGACGCGGTTAGAAAAATATTCTAGAGCAATCTCTATTATTTTCTTCGAAATTTCTTACGAATGATGTCTGGTAAGGTAATCCTTCTACATATATCTACTATAACAAAACTGAAAATTTTTTATTCAATATCTGAAAAGTCGTTTTCTGTTAAAGAATAATTAGCAATCAAGAGCACTAGTGGCAGATCAATTATATAGTCGTGAATGATTAGTAGATCTTTATGCAAAATAAAATTGTTGTTCATCAACTGCAGTACAAGTATGAATGCTCCAAATGAAATATTATTTTTAAAACTTTAAAAAACAAGTGAAACGATTTATTCTTAGTTGAATTAATTACTGTTTGCAATAGTGTTTTACCTACTTGCAATTGTGTTTCGCTGAGTGACTTGTAGCTGAAGTTATTGTAAATTATTGTAATTATTGTATATTATTGTAATAAGTGTTATTAAAAAGAATTATGAGTTGTCGTATAATGCAGCTCTCGCCTCATACTACAATCTGGTTAACTTTCACAGTAATAAATTGATGTTCAATGCCATTCATTTAATAATGATCATTCTGAAACCACGATGACCACCGTGGCGTTCAACGTGTTAACCCTTAGCGGTCCGATGACGCCTCTGAGGCGACACTAAACATTCCCTTCCTGTTATTTCCAATAGTTTATACGTTGCTATGTTTGCATTGACGAAATCAGTAAAAATTAGAATGTTACACTTACGAGTGATAGTAATAAACTTTATATTCACGAAAGGAAATGAACAATGTACAATGGAATTGTTTTACGTGAAAAATATGTGTCGATTTTGGAATTAAAATTGCTTGGAGTGCTAAGGGATAAAGTTGCATTTTCGTTTACTTCGGTTTTCTTCACTGTTTCAAATTCCTCTTTTAAGCTGCTTTCGCGTCGTAAATACGAAACATTTGAAGTTTAGCGATTAGTACAAGCTGCAATGATAGGGCTAATGCGCAATTCGCGATACGTACTTACTCGAATCGATATTGATGCGCTTTACATCGAGTTCCATTGAACGAAACGTTTCGCGCGCTTTTAACTCGAGCATTGCATAAAAGCCCTTTTCAATGGCCGAGCTTGAATCACCGATTCCCTTCGTGGCGTATCGATTTTCGAACATGTTAGAAACTGGGCGATCGGTCCGCGTTCGTTTGATCATAGCGGTTCGTTCCGATGTCCTTCGAGCACTCAGAAACGCGATTACAAGTCTGCGAATATTTATGCAAAATAAAAATCGTCGGCATTGATAGCAAGAAATAGAAATCACATAGAAAGTTCTACTATTCTTTAATAATTCGAATAAATGGTTTGTTTTATAAATATTATAAAATTTAATTTACTTGGACTCTGCGCGTATTGCATTCTAAGATGTTTTATGATATTTAATTTTGAAACTTTAATAAATAGAAAATAACAGATCTGATTATATTCTGATTATGTTATTATTTGATTTTGCCAAGTAAATTTACGTTTTTCCATTGCGACTTTCTAGGAAGGGCCACGTAAATTTATGTTTTTGCTTAAATTTTTCATTACGCTAGTATTTCTTCAGAAGGGTAAATGTTTTACAAAATATCGTATTATACAACACTAAAATTTTAATCGATTTCTTAACTGCAAGCATAATGATGTATAAATTGCTTAAATAATATTATGACAATGTTTAGTGGTTCCTCAGAAGCGCCATTCGAGTGCTAAGGGTAAATATGTGTTTCAATGAAAAATTTTAACTCTGGAGGAGAACTAAGCAACATTTTTACCTATTCAGCAGTTCTAGTATTAAAACCGTCATTTAATTACTCAATTTCCGATGATTCAACTGAATGACTGGTTGTCGCACTAAGAACGATAGAAAGACTACATATCTACAAGAAGTGACTTCGAAAATGTGTTTTAAAAATTTGGCAATAAAGCTGCGAATGCTCTTAAACATTATGAACTGTATAAGACTGGAAAGTGTCCATTGGACAAGGGTTAAAGTATTAAATGAAATAATACTGTCAAGCAGTATTTGACTAAAATTTCAAATAAAGTAGTATCTTCAAACACTATTTGTTGATGCAAACATTTCAGTTCGTAATTTTTTTGTCCCAAACTATTTCAAAATTCCCGTAGCCCTGTTCGTCGCACAGGCAAATTGCAGCGTATAATTTCCGTGGATGGCCAATAGAAAGCTAAAAGAACTGCAACGATGACCCTACGCTGGCCAAGTAATGACCAAACCGACACGCCGATCGATCATCGTTCTTGATTCTTGATGACGAGAAAGTGTTTCGGGGGTTCGGCTGTTTCGCACACGTGTCTTTTCTTTACCGATGAAAAATGCGCGCCAGTTCTGTCACGATCGGCCGTTTTGTAATACTCGGTAATTTGGTCATGACGGAAAAGGAAATTTCTCGCGGTAATTATTCTTATTCTTGACGCGTAAAACGCCATCATGACGCAAGAACACTTCTCCAAGCCTGTTATTCTGGTTGAAAGTACCGAGCATTTTTCAATTGTATTTGATACTGTCAGGCACATTTCAGCCGCTCATTGGACAGATCGACTAATTTCGCTATTTTAGATGAATTTGCTTTTATGTTTTTCATATACAGTGGCTCACGATAGTATTCGGACACTCTTTAAATCTAAATAACTTTTTCAAAATTTAACCAAACGACTTGACTTTTCTTGAGCAATTAGTTGCATTAATTTGATAAATGATATGCAAAATGAATTCTGTTCATATTGGAATTAGTATGAATTACATGACCAATAAGAACGGAACTTTTTAAATATTTTTTATTTGAGCCACGTATTAAAAATATTGAATATGTATCTCATAAATCTGTGTTAGTTACACGCATGCTGAAAATTTCACCGAAATCGATTGCCGCGGGAAACAATGACACGCGTAGAAAGATGTAAGAATTTGTGGAATTTAAGCAGAAACTAACCAAGAATCGTGAAACATTGCGATTTTCACTATTTTCGATGGCATGTAGCTCGTGTGTATGTCGATCGATTTCAATGAATATTTCTGCATATGGATAATTATCATAGATCTACCAGATGCGTGTTTAAAATTTTTTGTACGTGGCTCAAATAAAAAATATTTAAAAGCGTTCCTTTTTTATTGGTCATGTAATTCGTACCAATTCCAATATTTACGAAATTAATTTTGCATGTCGTTTATTAAATTAATGCAACTAATTGCTCAGGAAAAGTTGTTTGGTCCAATCTTAAAAAAGTTATTTAGGTTTGAAGAGTGTCCGAATTCTTTTGTGAGCCACTGTACACAGAAAGTCTCCTACAATACAGTGCACGATTTTTCACTCACTTCCAGTCACTTGACAGAAAGAACTTTAGTAAAAGAGTTGCAGGTCATAAGGTGTACACCAAGTAATAGTAACAAGAATGTCAAAAACTGTGTTCATGGAGAAATTCAATGTCTGTATTATGATCTATTAACACATTGACTGCCAAACTGACGATCTCAAAAATTCCATAAAATAAAATTAATTTATAATAATGAAGCAGCGATGTAAAACTTTAAATGTATAATGATGACTTTAAATGATGAATAAGCATCATTTGCGCGAAGTGTTAGTCTTTTGTTTCAATTGGAAGAAAACGGCAGCTGAAGCTCATCGAATGATTGTAGACGTTTATGGCGATAATGCTGTTTCCGATAAAACATGTAGAGAGTGGTTTCGACGTTTTAAAAATGGTGATTTTTCTTTGAAGGACAAAGAGCGTTCTGGACGGCCACGAGTATTCGAAGACGAAGAATTGCAGATATTGGTGGATGAAGATCCATGTCAAACGCAAAAACAAATTGTAGAAGCGTTAAATTGTGCTCAATCTGTCATTTCCGACCGTTTAAAAGCCTTAGGGAAGGTCTACAAGGAAGGAAAGTGGGTCCCATATGAACTCAAGCCAAGAGACATTGAAAGGCGGAAAACCATCTGCGAAATTTTGCTTGCTAGGCAACAAAGAAAGGAGTTTCTCCATCGTCTCATCACTGGGGATGAAAAATGGATTTATTTTGACAATCCTAAACGTTGAAAAACCATTTGTGATCCTGGCCAACCCTCAACATCGACGCCAAAGCGGAATATCCACGGAAAAAAGGCTTTACTCTGCATTTGGTGGGATCAGGACGGTGTGGTATACTATGAACTGCTAAAAACTGGTCAAACAGTCACAGGAGATCTCTGCCTACAACAAATTATCCGTTTGAGTCGAGCATTGCACGAAAAACGACCACAATATGAAACGAGACAGCGTAAGGTGATTTTGCTGCATGACAATGCTGGGCCTCACGTTTAAAAAATTGTCAAGGAAACGATAGAAGCACTTCGCTGGGAAGTGCTACCACATGCGGCTTATTCACCAGACTGTGCCCCATCTGACTACCACTTGTTTCGGTCGATGGCACACGCACTTGCTGAAGAACGATTTAATTCGTACGAAGATCTCGAAAAATGGATCTCCGCCTGGATAACCTCCAAAGATGAATAATTCTTTCGACGCGGAATTCGCTTGCTGCCCGAAAGATGGGAAAAAGTCATTGCTAACGATGGACAATATTTTGATTAACGTACTTTTTCATTTTCTTTCATGAATAAAGCTTTACTTTTTGTAAAAAAACGGACGGAACTTTCCGATTTACCTAATAAATAGAGATACTTTTCTTATGTCGTTCACTAAATAACAATAAT
>CM052093.1:4597545-4614196 GCA_028453745.1 Agapostemon virescens | reverse complement strand
AATGAATTGCGATACGACGAAATAATTGCATTAACATTACATTAACAATGAAAAATTGAAAAATAGAAAGTTCGAAAACGACTTGTGTATAAAAATAAATATTTGCATTGTCAAACACGCGGATAGAGAATGCTAATTGAAAACGGCGTTACTGTCAACTTCATAGTAAATTTATGGTAAAAAAAGGCTAAGCGGAATCATGGTAATTTCACTTTATAATTGACGACTTAGAGCGGTTCCATGCAACAAAAGCTGTCGTAATTCTTTCTCGGTAACGGCAAAACTTCGACGAAACGTTTTACACGGATTTGCAACAAGTTTCAAACCCATTTTCCAGGTTTTACGACTTCTGTGGCAATTAAGTCGTAAAGTAACCTTAAAAGTAGCAACTGAAACCGATGGGTACCGATCGGATGATGTTTTCACTCACCGTCAAACAAAGTTGTTATTTTCTCCACGGTGATCCTCTATTTGTAGATGTATCGTTTCATCGAGAACTCGATCCCGGTTGTGATTTTATCAGGAAAAGAGAGAATTAAAGAAGAAATTGATTCCGCTCGAATTACAACGCGACACGTAACGATTTGTAGTTACAAAACAAGAGTGTCGAACGGTTGCGATTCGATTAATCGAATTAATAGGACACAGCTATCGAACTGCACCTGGTGAAGTGTGCCACAAAACTTAAAGAATGGCCGCCGGTGGGGATGACCTTTTCTTGGTGGCTCAAAACCGATTCCTCGAGCTCGTGAAAAACGAGTTTCACTGCCATCTCGGGACGAGCCAATAAATTTCGAAATTAAATATCATGTCATAATTTCGTCTTTATTAACTACTTTGATTATTTCTTAATTCGGTGCTGGATGATTATATTAGCTTACTTGACAGCTGTATTTATATTTTTTCGGCGGAAATGAAATGGAAATATTTTGCAAACGAACTTACGTTATCGCATATTTCAAAGTAATTGCATATGGAAGTTATGCACTACTTCCGTTTTGGAAAAGTAATTAACGTCTTCGAACGTTTTCATTGGATCGAGCAGCAGACATAACCTTTATTAGCACTCAGATTCGCAGGAGTTATCGAAATAACTTGATCCAAATTGCTAGATTTATATTATGATAAGAATTATTGAAATTCTAAATAGAAACATTCGTATTAGTTGTTTTGGTTTAATTTATTGACAGTTAATTTTAAACACTGTATAGTGATTTAAAATTATTTCTATATTGATGTAATTTTTGAAACAACAAAACGAAAATAATTAAATTGGAATAGTGTTTTTAAGTTTGAAATTTTAATGAGTCTTAAATTTTATGAGCCTGAAACTTTAAGATTACCGAAATAACTATAATTTTCTTAAAACGAAAAGATCTGTGTCAGATTCTGTGCTTTATGCATTTATGCAAGTCGACTAGATGAAATTTGAAATAGAAGGAATTAAGTGCATTGTTGTATATCGTTTTTAATACAGAAAAATGATTAAACAGGAACAAATAAATATTCGTTTGATCTCTGTTTATAGCAATACTCGTTGACAACTTTTAGGTTACCAGCATGTATTGCCACGATTACGTATTAATTAGGGTAAATCGCTAATAGTTCATATATTCATTTAACAATATAAGAAGTCTCTGGAATAATCCGTGCACGAGAGCAAAGCGAATCATATAACCTCAAAAAGAGAAGCCTCGTAGCAACGAAAAAAGAAAAGATTGCAACGCATGCGCAATACACAACTTTATATACCCCGCGAATGATTTAAATACAATATCGGTTTAATTCCAACAGTATAGTTGGAAATCCAACAATAAAAAACTATATGTTGGAAGTACAACATATAAAAATTGGTGACAAGAAAAAAGGTATTGTATGGAGCCCTTTTCAATGTTTCAGCGATCTTAGGAGACAAACTAGCCAGGAGAAATTTATTTCATCCAATTTTATAAAAATCTGTTATCTTGGATATATTGTACATAGTATATTGTTTAACACTAAATCGACCACAGCTGGCCAAATAAACGATTATAAATGTTTGATTTCACAATTAACGAAGTTGCAAAGATAGATTCACTGAAATTGATTTATTATATTCATTTACGCAAGCATATGCTACAACAAAAATCATACAATGTTTAATCCTTGATAACCATTTATTCGAAAAACTTGATTTTTGTGACCCGCTACACAGGTTTCACCGGGAAAGAAAGTTATGGTTTAAATTTACAATTGAAAGTTCAATGTTTCAGAGATCTTAGTCGACAAAATGGCGGGGGAAGCTTGCTTCTTCCAATTACATAAAAAATATCTTCTAGAAGTATATTGTTTAATCCTTAGCGCTCCAATGGTGTCTCTAAGGCAACACTAAACATTTATTTACTAATATTCAATATAGTTTATACATCGCTATGTTTGCATTTAACCAACTGCATTGCTCCATGTACAATGGAGTTGTTTTAGATAAAGAAAAATGTTTCGATTTTGGAATTAAAATTACATGGAGTGCTAAGAGTTAACACTAAATCTAATATATCTGGACAAATAAACGATTATACATGTTTGATTTCTAAATTATTGAAATTGAAAAGATGGATTAATTTTCAATGAATGATAAGTTCAACGTTAAGGATCATGCTCATCCATTTATACAAAAAAGTTGACTTTTTTTACCCGTCACACAGGCTCCGCCGTAGAAGAAAGTTGTAACCGGTAGCTCTAAATTTGAACGTTTCGGAAAACGCGTCGAAACCCGAGCGAATCAATGAATAGATAAATCGAACAGCGCAGATGCCGGAGAACCAAAGGAGAGGATCGGCGGTCACCTCTCACTCCTTTCGAGAAACTGGAACCACGAAGGACGAGATTTATGTCGCTCGCCTCCGCGACAACCGCGTCTGAACCGAACCGCGATTAAATCGATGCTCACCTTTAATTGGCCGTGAAATCTTCCACGAGTGCGGTTCAGCACGATTAACGACGCATCGAAAACCGGACCGAAGGTGCTGTTCTTGAAGGATTGACGCGATCGAGTCTATGCACGAGGACGATCGACATTTTTGATGCATTCGGGATGACGGGTGACATTAATCATCCGCGAAAGTGTCACATCGATCGCACACGATTCATCGAGGACTTATTAAATGTTGGCTGATAAAGACGAAGAGCATGATCAACATTAAGGAACATTGAAGCTAAGTTACCCTTCCCTCGATTAGAAATCTGTCTCGCTCGTGGCATTTTATTTTTCTATGCAAATTCAATCCTACGCGAACTGGGATCTAAAGTAAAATAGTACAAGCACAACAAGTATTACGTGTACAAATTAATACGTGTAGTCAAAATAAAAATATATACGTATTACAAATTTAATTTATCACGGTTAAATTTTACTCGTCGCGCGTGTATGCAAATTTATCAGCCACTCAAAATGAATTCGTAAAACTTGCTTCGTGAATGTATTGATTATTTCATAGTTAAAATAGAATTTTAGGCATTTACTCCATCTTATAGATGCTTAGGCAATGTATTAAAAGAAGCTTACAATGTATTAATAAATATACATAATACTGTATATAATATAATATTGTATTGTATTATTATATTGTATATAACATAATATTGTAAGTATCGTGAATTAAGTTGTACGTCGAATAGATGGAAATGACATAATTTGAACATTTGTTGATTCAGTAAGGGCACTGTATAAAAATAAATTAGGAGCTTGGAAAAGTGACTATTTACAAAGGAAATCATGTATCAAATATGAAACTAAATATGAAGTATTCACAAATGTTTCTGGATTTAAAATTCAAGTGGGAACAATGGACTATAGCAAAAACTGAGTAAATCCGATTAAAACGGATTTAACTGGAAATTGAATAATCTAAACGCCATATGAAAAATGAAGTAATCCATAAATTCGGATATGCATGAAATACGATTATTTCGTCAATCTATTATCTGTATAACGCTGGATGGAGGAAGAACGATGAAAAAATAAAAATATGTGGACTGTATCATATACGAAGGTTTAATTTGGTAAAGTGAAAACTAGAAAAGAGACTAATAAAAAAATGTGTATACCAATTCATTAAACAAAAACGTATATCTGATACAACTGTCGTCATTAGAAAATATCAGGAAAATATGTGGCTAAATACAACCACCCTTAAAGGCGCCTACTTTGCCGAATATTTCTACCAACAAATTATAATGAATGTAACAATATAACCATCGATAAATGTAATAACAGTGTGACGCAGAGAATATCCAAGCTAACAAGATCATCGCAGAAAATGGTTTCCGGTCCAGTAGCACAATTTCCTAGCAATACGTTACGATGATTAGTATCGACAGTCTAGTCAATCGAATAATTGTACGCGTAGACATCTTGTAAAATATAAGCTCTATCTCTGCCATGTTTGCAAAATAAAAAAAGTAGATCGTCATTTCTGCGCATGTTGATAGTACTTGCAATTGACATAGTGCACAATATTATTATATATATAATATGTAATTACCGAATTAATCCATTTTCAACTGAAGATCTTTATCCCTTTGCACTCGAAGCAATTTTAATTCCAAAATTCCAAAATTTCATTCAACCTAGAACATTTTTATTCTATATAAACATTTTTGCATTGTACAACTGATGTTAAACCAGCATCCTTGCGCAGTAGCCGAATGTTTTAACAAGAATAAAACTATTTCAAATAATGGGGTATAGCAATTTTTGGTAAAGGGTTAATTCCTTTTTAACATTAAACCTATCGAGCATTAAAATTGGCTAGTGTATATTGTCTTATAAAAATGACAAATTTTAATTTGTTTGAATTTTTTGTAATTTTTCGTTACAATATATGACTGAATAGTATTGATGACTATAATTTCAATGATTGTGAAATAAACAATCTGTAAAGGTTCATTTGAATGTACATTGGTTAATGAAAAATATACAATGACATTAAATAAAACTGAACTGATATTTACTTCAGTTATTAAACACAAACCTTTCAATTTAAGATTGTTATACATTACCTACAATTACTGCCCAATTTTTATTCGTAAAATATTTTTATATTTTTTTTTTTAATACAATGAGCGATGCACGTGACAACCATAGCGTTCGTTTCAGGAGTGAATGCATTGTTTCAATTAATATCTTCAATTCCGGCAAGCTCAGACGAACAAGATCGATTGCTTCTTAAAGCTTAACTTGTTTCAAAGTACTATGTTAAAAATCACAGACATACAACGAATTACTTTCACATAATATAATAATTTAATACAGAACTTCTTGACAACATACTATCAAAAGTACAAAACTTTACTTCAACCGTGCACCATTTTTTAATTTTACTAAATAGTTCTCGAGATACTTTCACTCGGTAGAATTAAAAGATTGCTGTTTCATTCTAGGTAAAAGCTGCGAAGATTCGTTTCTGTCCACGGCGTACTATGCGGAAGGAAAGGCTTCCATCGCTTTGGTACCGCCATTTTGTCAAAGAAAGGGAAAAATGGTAACTATTCTTCGACGCGTGCAAAATAAAGACCGTTAGGAAGATTCTGTGTTGCATTTACTATATTGCCATAAAGAATCGTCAAAATTACTCTATTTTCGTTGGGTCGCTAGGGTGGCGTTACCCCTTAAAAGTGGCATGAATTTTCTCCAGCTTTTTGCGATTCTTGCTTACTGTATGGCGGTGAGCGCAAGCACTGTGTTCATCTAAACGCAAGCTCTCCGCATGCATGGCTGTCGTAATTGCCCATTTCTCTTGTCACTCTAATCATTACGGGGTCTCGTTATCACGCGCAGCATCTGCAACACCATTACGTCGCTCGTTCCCTCCAATGAATTATTCCCGATCATTAAACCGGGGCGTAAGTGTTCAGGCCTTTCCGGCGAACGATTTCTTCGCGTATTGCCGGAGCCAATGGGAAACGGTGTCAAACGGGTGTCGCAGTGAACCGGGTGATTTCCGTTTGATTCATTCACTGTCTAAATTATAGACCACGATTATAGTTCCGCCAAGGTTTGTTCTCGTGTCATGGCAGCGCGTTCATTAGATTCGCCTTAACGGAACCACCGTGCGAGAGTGGCTTCCACGTTCTGAACTGCTTCGGCTGTTTTGCCGGGAGTTCAAAGGATCGTGCCTACTTTTCAGTCAACGCGACGGGAATTTATTATTAATGAATCCATCAGCTGCTCGACGATAATCGATTCCGCAGTCGCCAGAACGTCGATCGACTAGCTGGCGAGTGTTCGGGACAGAGAAATCCATCGTGAGAAGCAACTCAACAGTTGCCTTATTCGGGACTTTTATTTTTACCGAAGTTTCAATATTGTTTGAGAAGCTACTTTGCAACACAGTATTCATTGCAGTAGAAGGAATACGTAAATTTCACGGCAATCAACGAGGAACATTTGGACCTTTGATTTTGAAAGTGATGCAAAGTCCATTTTCTTCTGTTTCGAGAAAATTAAATGTTAGCAGATCTGACAATTAAAAAATATAGGTTAATTATGTGAAGTTTGGGAATGTTTGAACTAATTTATCAATATGTAATTTGATTATATAAATTTCTTTTAGGCGAATTTAACTAAAATAATATATATTTACAGGCTGCAAATGGACTTGCACCACTTTCATAATTAGTCAATTGTAAATATCATTTAATTTCAATTTTGAAATAACAAATACCACTTAAAATATATTTCATATTAATCCAATTTTGTTTATAAATAATAACAAGAAATAAAATAGAATTAGTATTTTTTATTTTGAACGTTAATTATATTTATATATTGTTAAACTTAACACAAGATATTGGTATTATTAATTATTCATGCTCTTCATGTGGCAATGTTTTGAAATATTCGTGATGCACAGGAGGTATATAAGGTAATAGCTGCTGCATATCCTTATATTTTTCGTATGTAATAGGCCTGGTATCGTGATACAAAGGTGCCAGGGCGATTTTTTCAAATTTTGGCGGTCTTCCCCGACATGTAGGTGATAAATTTAGAGTTTTAAAATCTGTGTCCTCCATTGATGTTTTATATAAAATAGTATACGGTGCACTTTTGCAAAATCCAACATATTTGCAACCAATTTACTCTTCCTCCATTAGTGTTTCTTCTTATCTGTTTTTTAATTGCGTTTTGTAGATTTTTTTGTTGAAACGAAATTCTCTTGTTTCATTTCGTGTAAAATAAATTTATTATGTTGTCTACATTGGTTTATAACATCATAATAATCCTGTGGTGTATATAGGAAATTCTTTGTTCGTAATGTCATTTTTTGTGTCTATGGAAATTGGACTTACACCACTTTCATAATCAATGGTTACGCAATTTCTTTTACCGGCCAATTTTAAATTGAACAAAGCATAGGCATTTTTTAAGATATTAAATACTAACTAGTTATAAACAAAAATTTTACACTAAATTAAGCATAAATTACATCATATCTCATTTTTTTTTAACCAGTTAAGTGTGTTTGACGACTACATCCGTTATGGAGATGTTGCAGAATTTTGTATCATGACGATTATATCCGTCATATATCGGATATAGACGTCAAACACACTTAACTGGTTAAAAAAGGACTTACACCACTTTTAAAATAAACGGTCCATTTATTTTCGTATATTTTGATTTTTAATTTTCAACAGTATCCCAAGCAATTTCAATGGCACTTTTCGGATCTTTTGTTTTACGGAAATCGTAATTATGAAATTGCCTTGATAGAACTCGATCCGATAGATTTCTTTGTTTTATTATACTTCGTAATGAAGTTGCAATGAAAAATTATTTATCGATTTTGTACGATTTAACTCGAAACTTACCATAGAGAGTCAAATGACCCTTTTCGGAATTTTTATTTTGCAATGATTGAAGTTATAGTATATAAAATCGCGGAAAAGCTGAATAAATTAATTCTTGTTATCTTTATAAGACAAAGTTAATTTATTTAACCCTGAAGTTTAACACTGTTTCCTCACAATGCGATTTGTCACGTTAGAATCTTTATTTGCGACAGTTACTTTTTATAGTTACAAACGTCCGGAAGAATCTAAAGAAACTACATGTTTGCAATTAGTTTTCAATGCATCAGCAAAAACCAGTATGTAGAAAATTTTATCGAGGTCACGAAGACTCCAGAGTACTATTCAAGGGTTGAACGAAGATCGACTTAACCCCTTCAAGTACACTGACGATTTAAATACATGAATTGGGTCTCATGGTACAGTACACATTTTTTAAAGTCTGTTTTTTCAGAAACAAATGCACGAGAAAGGAGTTATACAGCTATTTTGTTTGTTTTTAATAAAATCACAGTTACGATTCCAAAGGCAAACATTATTTCTCAACAATGCTTTCGTTTTTCTTGATTATATTTTATAGAGTCTATAAATATACACGTGAACATGCTAAACCACGACTGATATAGTTTAAAAAAAGGCTCAATCAACGATTATTATATCATTAGACATGAAAAAGACGTTTCAGTGGCTATCTTCAGCTGAAACTCCCTATATATTTTTACAGTAGGTTCAGAAAGAACCTCCTTTATGCATGACTATCGTGGATATTTTCATCGACATTGGAATTCTGGCAACGCGAAGCATTTTAATCGTCGGTTTAATTAATTACTCTGGAGATGTAATTGAGTGAACTTCCCTCATTATCCAGGAAAAATAAACTAGTATTAGTCTATCCTTGTTTGTGCATGTTTATCGCATATGCAGCAGCAAAAGCCCTAATTGGACAATAGTTTGCTATTAATAACATTGAAATTTCGTAAACGTTTAAACATGTGTGATAAAAATTTTAATAAAATCCCTTGTTGTACTTTTGATTTAAAACAATCAGCCACAGGCAAACTATAATATTGTTTAATGCATGCCTTAATAAATTATTCTGTCTGTTTTTTTAAATATCTGCGGTGTTGTCATTCTTGTAAAATAATTTAAATAATTCGGTTTTACGTGCGCGTGCTCTTCGATTCGTTTGATTACCGTTTTATACATTTATAATCATTCTTTCTACGAATTAATATTATATACATGTAACTCTCTCAACACTATTCATGGAAATTAATACAGTTAACGTTATCGACAGTGTTTGTAGAAATTAATGTAACTAATGCATTTATAAAGATTCTTGCCGAAAGTAAAATTAAATAATGAACAAGCAGAAGAAATAAAAAGTCCTGAACTGCAGAGTGTTTGCATAATGATTAAGAATTCAATAAAATATAAAAAAATAGCAAAGAGCACCCACGGATGCGTAACCAGTGACAGTAAGAAATCAAACTCTAAGAAACATTACGCTTAACCGTACTTTATTACACTATCAAATTTCATCGCAAAACTGCGAAACTTTAAAAAAAAAAAAAAACGAGGCTCCGAAGAGAAAAGAGCATTTCTGTTACCAAGTACGTGAAATTGTATACGCTTATATTCCGCGATGCGAATGGTACTAATTATACCTTAACGCCCGTTCCACTCGTAATTATACTTGATGCAACAAATTTAAAGTACATCAATCATTTACGAACTGACCATAACCAAGCAAACTTTCATTTTTCCTTTCGTCCGGAATGCATCATACATTATCTTACGATGGAACGCGTTCTGCGCGATGTCTGTGTCACTATTTCACAAACATTGCTGAACTTTCAGAGAAACCGCGAGAAGAACGATAATTCAAGCGAGACCATCATTTCGTCGCGGAGACAATGGTTTCAATAAAGATGTAACGTCGAATTAAAGAGTCACTGAATCACCGAAGTCACTTTTTCGCATTGGTCGTGTTACTCACCCGTAGACTATCCCACAATCTCGACACCAGACAGTTGGCACACGGTGCTGCTCCAAGTTACGGGTTCCATTGTCTTCGAGATGATAGTACACAACCGAATGATAATCGAACAACACACCGTGGTAGTCACTGATCGATACTCGTGTTCGCGTTAGAGGTAGCGGAGGAACCAAAGCCACACAGCAGCGTGATCTTCGACGATCAAGACGCGAGTGCGTGCCACGATCGACCGTGCACGCACGATCACTGCTCAAGGATCACCCGGTGACACCGATTGGGCATCAATACAACATTTCTGTTGATGCTTTCCACTAGAAAAAATCCCGGTACTTGTCCTAGCCCTTACTCGCGCAATAACATTCTTTTCATTAAATGCCGATTCCCTTTACAAAGGAAGTCAGGTAGAAAATTTTATCAACAGGCAACCCTCGTAAGGTATACGACATTAAAGAAGTACAGTGAGTAACGAAAGTATTCGAACGGAAAGGATTCGGACGGATGAAAAGTTTGACGTTGAAAAAACATAAGTCATATTACGAATTACAAAATACTTTTATTTCTGTAATAACACATAAGTATCATGATTATACATGTTAAATTTGAAGTGTCTCTGATAACGTAAACAATACTTATAAAATGTTTCTTGGTAAGGGCATCTAAATGAACGCCACAAAAGTATTCGAACGACTAAATTAATAGTACATATTTTAAACAACTATAGTGTTTTAATATTTTGTCGGACCACCGTGAGCACTTATTATGGCTAAATTTTCAGTAATATCTTTTTTTATATTGGTCCAGACGTCCAAAATTCTGGTCTTTATTGCTTCCTTGGAATTAATACTATGTTTACTAAGTTGTTTGCCAATTTCTGCCCATAAGTGTTCTATGGGGTTAATGTCCGGACTTTGTGGGGGTGTTTCTAAAACGTGGGGTACGTTGTATATGATCCATTCTTTAACAATACGTGCGGTATGTTTTGGATCATTGTCCTGCTGAAAATGAAAATTGTCTACTACCCCTAATTTTTCCGCACTTTGCTTCAAATTGTCTTTCAATATTTGCATATATTTATATTTATCTAATATTCCGTCGATAATGACGAGGTTTCCAACACCACTGGCCCTCATACATCCCCATACCATTATCGACCCACCCCCATGTTTCACGGTTGGTCGTAGATTTTTAAGATCCATCTCTCTATTTGCTTTTCTCCAAATTTTATGACATCCATCTGAGCCAAATATGTTAAATTTGCTCTCGTCCGAAAAAATTACGTGTTTCCAAAAGTCCTTATCCTTGTTGCCATAATTTTTAGCGAAACTTAATCTCTTCTGTTTATTGACTTTGCTAATAAATGGTTTCTTTCGAGGAATACGACCATGAAAATCATTTTTACGGAGAATTCTTCGACAAAGTTCAGGATGAACTTGTTTTCTGAAGGTATCAGGAACTTGTATAGCAAGTTTTGGTGCAGAAATTGTTGGGTCCTTTTTTATTTCATTCACAATTATATTCTCTTCCCTCTTCGTTAATTTCCTAGGCCGGCCAGAACGGACTTCATCCTGAAGGATTCCAGTGGTTTTTAACTTTTTTACTACGTAATAAATGGTAGATTTACTTTTCCCTAACAATTGTGCTATTTCGCCATAGCTGTTGCCTTCATTATGCCACTTAATTATCAATTTTCTATCAGTGATGCTTGTCTCCGATTTTTTTCGGTACATTATTAATATGAATTTTACAATCTTATTAACACTTGAGCACTGAACAAGGGAAGTGTGTAACACCAATTGAGAAAGCCAATCTTTACTGTTTGTCAAATTCAAGGATTGTTTTGTACTACAAGTTTCGTCGTTCGAATACTTTCGTGACATCTGTTTACTCGACGTTACCAAGAAATCTTTCATAAGTAATCTTTACGTTGTCGGACACACTTCAAATTTAACATGTATAGTTATGACACTTATATATTACTATAGGAACAAGAGTATTTTGTAATTCGCAATATCACTTACATTTTTTAAGCGTCAAACTTTTCATTTCAGAGCGTTCGAATACTTTCGTGATTCACTGTACATCCGAAAATTTCTGATGAAAACATTTTTATAACTTCAATAATAACGAAAGAAAAAACTAGGGACCAATCAAAATGACTAGTTTGATAGTTCTAGTGTTAACAACTTTCTTTTTAATAATTGTTTGGTGAGGAAAGAAAGTTTATGTTAATTGTATATTAACGTTTACCTTGCTGCTTAACATGTTGAATGCCGAGCGAATTCTGTATACTTCAGACAAGTTTCATCTGTTTCATTGATAAAAGTGATCAATGTTATTAAAGAGAATTGTTGGTTACTGTATAATGAAGCTCCCACCTCATATTACAATCTGGTTAACTTCCACGATAATAAATCGACGTTCAATGAGATTAATGTAATGATAATCATTCTTAAACGACGCAATGGTGCTGGCCACCGGTGTCTACCATGGTAGTCAATGTAATAAAATAATTACAACAGAAACGTAAAATTTTCAGTCATCATTAGACTGCGGACCTTTATGCAAAAAGGAATGTACACAAAATGTATTGATGCTTTTGCTCAGTCTAATAATAAAATAACTAACATAAAAACCATATTTTCTTTGGTTTCAAATGTTTGCAAATCAATCCACAAAACTGTACGTTTGCACAAAGTTCTGCAGTCTAGTAATAACATTTGTAAATTTGTTTAATGTCTGAACTTCAATAATTGCAGAAGAGAAAACTAGAGAGCGGTCAAAATGACTGGTTTGATAGTTCTAGTGTTAACGAAGAATGGGAAACCTTTTCAAACTTTGCAGTGTCGAGTCACGATTAAATAAATCAAATTTCAATGTACTATGAAAATCAATTTAATCATAGGATTGTTTGAAAAAACTAGGGACCAGTCAAAACGACTGGTTTGGTAGGTCTAGTGTTAATTTCTTCACTGTGGAAAGTTCTACAAAAACTCTGAAATACATTTTCAAATAAAATATTTATAATATTAATACTGGGTTCGCGGGACACGTCGAAATGACGCATTATTTTGAAATTACGATTATTGAAATAAAGATGTATTAGTGATTATTTAACAAATTTATTTCCATGCGTTGGTATTATTAAAAGAATGCTGTGAATTTGGGTGTTCAGTTTCTTGTTATTTTTATAAGGTAATTTAACGTTTAACACTTTGACTGCCATGTCACGCATATATGGATGACGGAATTATTTGTACGGTTTATAAATAAATTTTGGAGTTAATAGAAAGTTACAGATTATACAGAAAGTGCAAGAAGGTAGAGGAAACACTTTACGGCATATATTTTATTTTTTCAATTTTTATTTCAGTCAATATCTCATTTCGATTTTATACAAAATTTCGTGGCTGCTAGTTTGGCAGCCAAAGTGTTAAGCGATCGAGTGGGATATTAGTTTTGTTAGGAGTAGTTGTTCTTTTCTTGTGTACATAGAATGTAATTCTAGTATCATCTATACATTTCGATTACACAATTGATTAATATTAAAATAATAATAACTAATAAAAATTGTTCGTCTGTTGTGTCTAAAAATGTCAATTTGTTTGGGAGTTTTTCAACAGCCCACCCATCGATCATTAACGATAACAATCTGCCCCAGCCTACTTTAGAGTTAAGTTAGAGTTAATGGAAAAAAATAGATTTTGGGAAGAAAGCAATTCAAAACTGGAATTTCCTTCCGGATAAAGACGATGCGGCTGGTAGACAGAGAGGAGAATTCGCAAAGAACGAGTAATAATAGTAATAATAATAATAAAAATGATTAGCAACTATTCTTCGAATAACATTTTTATCACATTGAGATTGATCTGACGCGTTTCGAATGTAAAAAGTCGAGTTTGAAGAGAGAAGTTGTCATAGACATATATTTTTACGCTTGAAAATCACTGCAAACATCCATTGCACTAATAATTTCAGACCCTACTTGTTTAATAACATTCTTTTCATTAAACTAACCTTGTCCTGGTACGTTTGTAACACGAAAGAATAAGTTTGGAGAAAGGAAGTTATATAAAAACTGATTACTTTCATTGGCAGATAATTTATACCGAGAAGTCACTTGCAAATTTATAATATTTTATTGTTACGAGTATTACGGTGCTAGGACAATTATTATTATTTATTTTGATCTTTCAATTATAGTAATTGTTATTTTCGTACAAGTAATATATGTAAATGAGAAGTAGATATTTTATTTAATTTCGTTCGTTGTATGTATTACTGCTTTTTACACATTTTTATGAACGTTTTTTCCATTTGCATACGGAACATCGATTAATTTTATGAATATACGTTATTTCGTGTCTATTATCAATAAAAACTGATTAAAAATTTTTTCGGCAAATTAATTCGATTACATTTTATTTGACTTCGTCGTTAAATGTCTATTAATTTTTAACGAGCATGCAGTAGTAAACACAGCTTTTTATTAATCTAGTATGTAATACACTGTAATAATGCATTTTTTATATGCTCGTTGACCTGGTTGCGCACTTTTAAGTAATAAAATGTACGAGCTAATAAAAAGGTTTTTAATATTCTCCGAACATTTAAAAACTGAGTGACACACGGAATTTTGTAGTGCGTATCTCGCTGAACGCAATATTACACGTTTCACGTCAACGAAGTTAACAGGTGTACAATTATGCAAGAATATATATATATATTCTCACATGTTTCTTTTACACTGCACAGTTTTACTCCTCACTGTAGAATTATATTTTATCGTAATCGAGATCAAAAGATTACGGGCGGTGCTATGAATTTCTCCGTTCGTGAAAGGGAACGGGAAAGGAAATTTGTTTATCTTTATTAAATTTTGGGTGCGTACAGTTTCCGTCGAGTAAAAATCAGGGTTTAACTGTGTGACATCATTTCTGAGGACACAGACAACATCGAACACTTTCACCAGAGGAAATCACGATTTGGTCAAGCGATAGAATCACACCTACGTTGAAGAAATCGTCACGTCCGATCTGAAGTGCTACGTAAACTTAATAAAAAGTGCTTTTTATCTAATCATCGAAACAGAGTAACAGTTCAAATAGTTTCCGCAAAAATCATATTAACACGTTAAATGCTTTGTCAGTCCCTGATAATATGTTAATGGTAATATGTTGTATTGTATATATAGGTTAATCATAATATGGTAATATGTATAAATTAATATGTTATAGATAATTCATATAATATTAAGAAATATTTGTACTATTCCAATAGATTCAATTGAAGCAGAGAAGCACAGATGGGCTAAGCGAGTCTTTTGCTTATGCACAGTTGCATTATTTCCGTTTAACACTTTGACTGCCATGTCACCCATATATGGGTGACAGAATTATTAGTGCATGTTTAAAAATAAATTTGTACATTAATATATTCGTTGCATACAATTTAATTGATAACTGAAGAATACAAGAAGGTTCATAGATAACTATGTGACATACATTTAAAGTTTTCAATCGCTACTTCATTAAATAAATTAATTTGATTTTATGGAATTTTTGAGATCGTCAGTTGGGCAGTTAATGTGTTAAATGTAAATAAAATGTGACGCGAAAACTAAGCAAAATGGCTCCGCATTCAACGTGTTAAAAAGTTAAGAAAATTGTCCTTAGAAAAATATACTAAAATCCTAGATCCTAATGTTAAGGCTTCATTACAGTGAACGAAATTCTTTGAATATTGCACTTGGTGCCTGCTGACTTCGAAGGACCACCCACTGGTGTGGGACTGAATGAGAGACGATTAACTTGTAGGTTTTGGTTGAAGTTTATCCTGCGTTTCTGTACTGTACGAGTTTCAACATAAGCTGTTTGATCGAATCTAATTTGTATGGATACATTGGCTGCTTATAATACTACTTTCGGTGACCAAGTATTGGGCAAGAGTGGTGCTTGATTTTCGTCATTTGTTTGAGGCGTTAAGGGTAGTGGGAGCGCGGGTTTTCCCTTTCAATGTTTTCAATTTTCGACGTAAGCTCGGCGACGGGTGTCGGCAAGTAAAACGTGAACGGACTAATATGTTTCGACTTTCTTGTCGTAACACCTAAATAGAAATTCTGTTCTTGACAACCTGTAGTTAAGTTTCGTAATTATTCAATTATATTTTTTTCTATTTCATTTTTGTTATGAAAAAACTGTTAAAGTTAAATACACGTCTAATATAATCTACAAAACATGTAAAAAATAAGAAAGTTCTAATTTTGACGATTTAGTTGTAATCAAATTGCAAATACATGTGATTGTATTTTTGTAATTCGTTGATTGATAAAAAGGAATAGAATTTTATTTCGATTCAAATCAAACGAACAATGTTCATGTATGATAGATTTTCTGAAATTCAGAAAAATTGCTTCGAAATAATAGCAATTAAAATAGATTGAAATTTCCATGTTATTGTTTATCGCTGTATTAATTTATACGATTTTTCAGTATTTACACAGACGTTTCATAGAGAAGACAACAAATCCAGAAACACACTTAAATTGAGATCACGTGTGCACTCGGAGGATCGACAGCATCGTAACGATTACTGGAACACGCACAGAGCCGCACTGTCTGGTTAGTCAGTCACTGATGGTCTGACTGTGCTGTTGATAGCCTTCCACCAGAAAAGAGTAAACGGTTTAACGTCCACACAAGCAAACGAGTGACATATACAACGGCGAATTCACCGGTCTTAAGATGTTTATATTCCTACCGCAATTGGAAAACCAACAAGTATTACAGCTGGCACACTAACTCAAAGGTATGTGCTTTGTTTCGA
>CM052093.1:4572472-4592545 GCA_028453745.1 Agapostemon virescens | reverse complement strand
ATTGCATTTATACCATAAATAGACTGTGAATCTTCGTGCGAAGTAAAAATTGTCTATATCAATTTTGACAAATTAAACTTGCATAGTAATCAATTTTTTCTTTTAGTTCGACGATTGTAAAACAGAATAACGATATTCCTTAAATTGTTCTAACACCTTTTCAGATCTGTATTTGTTTCTACAATAAATGCATAAAATTTGCAACCTAATTCTCGATTGATCGATTAAGAAAATTTTTACATCGCACAAGGATTCACAGTTCTATTTATGATATAAATGCAATTGCTTGTCTTCGATACTTATTCTTCAATTTCTGTACAATAGAATTTGATTTCAACTCAGAGAATACTTCAAATGTCCGAGTTGCTTTGTTCGCGAAGGGTTCGAACGTTGACGCACATCGCAGTAACTGTTTATCAAAGACGCCAGGGAAGTTTAGATTCGCCTAATCTGGCGTTGTATCCGCAAGTTCCCGAGCAACGCGGACGAACCAGCAGTGAGCTGAAATTATCTCCGAGGGCAATGAAATTAATTAAGCCCGAAATCAACGGAGTTATTCCGCAGCCGTTGAAAACAATGCGGCTCGAGCTTCCAGAAAGACTGCGAACCGTGGAGTTTGTCTGTTGGGAGCAATTACGTTACTCTTATTTACCTTAGAAATAAAATTTTCGGAGAACCCACCCACGTAGACCGTCCTCGGTTAACTACCACGGAATTCTCACGCAGATCGATCTCAATAATTTCCTTTCGCAACGTGAAATGTCTCGTGTGGGCGCGGAAATATGGAACTGGTTCGCCCACCGCGTTTAAAAAAAAGGAAAGAACAAAGAAACCAGCGGAATAAAGCACGCCTTGGTTATTATACATTTATATCTGACATTACGAAGCAAAAATTCTGTTCCTCCATTTTTCTCGATGTTGCGAGAGGAATCTAGTGAAAACTTTACCGTGGGTCTACAAATAAAATAATGAAATTTACTTCAATAGCAACAAACCGCTTTGAAACTTGCCTTCGTGAAACACTAAACCTAGCAAGTATTAAAATTGCCTAATATACACTGTTTTATAAAATAACAAGATTTAACACTAGAGCTACACCAGCAGAATAAAGTACGCCTTGATAATTATACATTTATATCTGACATTACGAAGCAAAAATTCAGTTCCTCCACTTTTCTCGATGTTGCGAGAGGAGTCTAGTGAAAACTTTACTGTGAGTCTGCGAATAAAATAATAAAATTTACTTCAATAGCAACAAACCGCTTTGAAACTTGCCTTCGTGAAACGCTAAACCTACCAAGTATTAAAATTGCCTAGTATACTTTATAAAAATAACAATATTTAACACTAGAACTATCAAACCAGTTAAAATAACTGGACTAGAATACACTAGAAGTCACCATAATATTTCAGAATATACAAAAACGTACTAGAATAACCAAGAATATAGTAGAATAAAGCCAAATATACCAACATATGACATAAGCTACCAGAATATACAACAATATGCTAAAATCTAGCAGGATATACAATAATATATTGAATTCATCAGAATATACAAGAATTGACTAATAGGTACGAGAATGCATCATATTATTCCAGAGTATACAAAAATATACTAGAATATCCCAGAATACACTAGAATAATGCATAATATACCAACATATGACATAACATAACAAAATATACAAGATTATACTAGAATGCACCAGGGTATACAATAATATTCTAAAATGCACCAGGGTATACAAGAATTGACTCGGATGTTCAAGAATGCACCATATTATCTCAGAGTATACAAAAATGTGGTAGAATATACAAGAATACACTGGAATAAACCATAATATACCAACAAATGACATAACATACCAGAATATACAACAATAAGCTAGAATCTATCAGGAAATACAAAAATATATTAAATGCACCAGGATGTACAAGAATTGACGAATAGGTACTAGAATGCATCATAATATTCCACTGATTCTTTCGCAATTACTGAAGTTATAAAAATGGTTTCATTAGTAATTTTCCGATGTACTTGTTTAATGAACCACATGTTGCAATAAAAATAAGTAACGTAAATAACGTTATCTAATAATTTCGTTTCAAATTACAATGTAAAAGTAGTTCCTCATGCCTCATTTTGTTACGAGGCAATTATTGAAAGACCTATTAATTGGCTTCCGGTCGGTGAAGTGTTAGAATGTGTGATACAAAGTTTTCCTTCAACCCTTTCCAATTCTCCAGATCTCAAGGGAATTTAATACAAAGAATATATTAATCCCTTGCCCTACGATTTATTTCATAGTAACCGTAACTGTATTTGTTCTCCATGATAAATATATTTTATTTGTTCTATATATATAAATAACATAAATAAATATTAATAATGTCCCATTGTTTTGGTGGAAATACATTCTTTAGTCATAAGCTCATTGTAAAATATGTTTCCAGCGCTTTCTATTTTTCTAATATATTAACCCCTTGCCCTACTATTTTCCATGTGACAAAAGTTACAACAACATATTCACCGTTAAAAATGTAATAGAAGAGAACAGACAATTTATATCTGTTATGTTGCTACGTGTACTTCGATGCTTAAATATTAATTAGAAGAGAATAAAATTTAATTTCACAGAAAAAGAAAGGCACAATATTTATATTCGTTATAATTTATTTAAAATCTTCATCACGAGTCTGACTCATTATAATATGTCAAGGGGTTAATTGTTAAAAAATATACAAGACATACGTCATGATTTTTCCGACAAGCCAATATCTACCGATTTATTTCTTTAGTGCCAGAACCACCAAACCAGTCAAAATGACTGGTCCCTATACATTTCTTTCGCAATTACTCAAGTTATAAAAATGTTTTCATTAGTAATTTTCCGATGTACTTGTTTAACGAACCACATGTTGCAATAAAAATTGAATGAAATTTGAGTAGATGCAGTCTTGTTATTATTACAAAGCAATGTATATCATTGGATTCATTATTCGGTGATTCTAGTGTGAATCTATTTAAATTTTAAGCCATTTTTATTCCAATATACCATTAAAATTTGATAACCTCAATAATTGTAAAGTAAGAAATTTATTTAGGAGAATTTGATCGACTGTGTAGTCGATTGAGTTTAATAGCAACATTAAATTCTTCTGATATTATTATTTATTGCTTAACCCCTTGCCTTACGATTTATTTTACGGTTGCAGTGATTAGACTTTCTTTAGAGTTCATTATTTGCAGTAATAAAAAGAGGACGGATGTATATTAACAATAATCAAATGGAATATTGTTTCGATTTAAGGATAATTAAAAAAATATAGATTTATTAGATTTTATTCAGAGTCTATATCACGCGTCTGACACGATGTTGTTGGACCAAGGATTAACCTACCCACTTTTGCTATAAATGCATTCTTGGTGACTTTATTCACAGGAGAAACATGCAGATTCGATCGTAAATCCCGAGAAATGCAATGGACTAATTTTAGAATTTTTATTTAAAAGATGCTCTACAACCTCGTTATTAATGTATCTCTTGAAATCTATCTTGAAAACTGTGTTACTCAAGGAATTCCTTCCTACAAAAAACAAAAAAAAAGTTTTGTCTGACTATTAACCCTTTGCACTCCATGCAATTTTAATTCTTAATTCGAGAAATGTTTCTGTCCTAAAATAATTCCATTGCACGTGATTCATTTCCTTTCATGCATATCAAATTTGTTACTGTTAGTCGTACAGCAACACTTCAATTTTCACTAACTTCTTAATTACAAACATTTGTAATGTACAAATTGTTTTGAATAAAGGGTTAACATTGAACCCAACACAGCAGGTCAAATGACCTTTTTTAGAGATTTTACTCTACAGTTATTGAAATTATAAAACTGCCTTCATAGAAATCGATTCCAGAGATACTTCTCTTCGCTCAATGATACTTAGTAACGAAAATCGCAAATAATCTAAGTAAATTATATTTTGGTATTTTTATCAGATAACATACACCAGCTAATTTTAACACTCAATTTAGCGTTAAAGCGAATGTAAGCATACGATAAATTAAATTTCTCGTTTCCCCAAGGAAACTATTACAAACGAAGAAGTTCCGCTATAACAGCTGTGACGAAGATAATGCGGAAAAAGGTTAAGTCCAGAAAATATATCAAAATATATTACCACCATAAAATGATTGCGCGAAAACAAGATTCCTGGATCTGAAAGGACCCACCGCCGTTCGTACAAAAGTTGAAATTACGAGTCGTTACGGAGGCTCGCTCCTGAATCATCGAAAACGTGGTCGATCGATTTCCAACACGCGAGTGACGCAACGATCGAGGGGTCCGATTAATCCACGATAAAGATCAGACTGGAACGCGGTCGAGGAATTACGCAAAACGAGACTAAAAAAAAGCATAAGGAGAAGAAGAAGAAGAGGTACGATACAGAGAAGGAAAGAAAGGAGCCGACCGGGCATCTGCAAACGAAAGTGGGATTCCAAAAGGCCGTGCAATCTGGAGCGCGTCCATCATTCGCGTAACCGTGAAGTTAAACTGGTTCCAACGTGCTCATCGTAAATAATGGCACGATTATTCTCGGTCAGCGATCGCCGGTGTGATTAATACTTTCGTGCGAACGCGATGCAGAGTCCGGCAGTGGTTCGTTAATCGTTCTAACGGTGCTCTAGGCAGTTCGATAACGATGGCTCGAGAACCCGAGAAAAATCCGCGGGATTCGCCCAGTCACTGACAGTACGGGTCCAATCGCCGACTCGATTATCGGGTTATATTTTCATCAAGTTGTCACGATTAATGGAAACGAATGGAACTCGCGAGCCGTACCGTCGATCCACGAACAAATAAAATAATTCAGCCACGCTAATGAAGTGTAAAAGTGCCATTCGTCAGCCTAGAATTATTCGCGTTGCTTATGGACATTTGGATTAATTTAGGCACGACTGACTTGTCACTGCACAAGAAACGTACCATTATCGACGGTCACATTAAAGAAATGTAACTTCTTTCTTTAACTCTTCGAGGCACAGTTATATTAACCCTTTGTACTCGAGACCTTTTCCGTGCGGACGAACCAGCAACTCGAAACGTTTCGGAGCATTTTTGGTGAATTTCTTACCTCTAACTTAACACGTTGACTGCCAAGCTAACAGCCACGAAAATTCTACAAAATCGAAATGAAACGTTGAATGAAATAAAAATTGAAAAAATAAAATGTATAATGTAGAATACTCCTGCTACCTTCTTCCACTTTCTAGATCATCATCAACTTTGATGCAATGAATATATCTACGTTAAAATTCATATAGAAACGATATGAATAATTCCGTCGTCTATATATGGGTGACATGGCAAAGTCAAAGTGTTAAAATGATTACACATACAAATTAATGTATACAATTTTTATATTTTAACATTTTGCGTATCTTCCGTTATCTTCCTTTTTCTGGTGGCCTCACTGATGGTCTGACTGTGCTGTTGATAGCTTTCCACCAGAAAAGAGTAAACGGTTTAACGTCCAAACAAACAAATGAGTGACATATACAACGGCGAATTCACCGGTCTAAAGATGTTTATATTCCTACTGCAATTGGAAAACCAACAAGTATTACAGCTGGCACACTAACTCAAAGGTATGTGCTTTGTTTCGACAGTCGAGGAATTTACAGGTTCCTTAAATTATACTGGAACAACAATGGATCGAAGTTAAATTTACCACAATTCTACCATAATTGAAAAATCAATGATGAAACCCCCTACCTTCGAAAGTCGAAGTTATCGAAATCTTCCTTTTCCTACCTTGCATTATCGTCCTAATCACCTTTAGGAAGACAATCTCTTAAACATTAATCTTTGCAATTTTGCTTTGTACGAAATTTGATGTAACAACTGTCAAGATGCATGTCCGGTTTGTCGAGACAAGTATTACAATAATATGTTGTTCGATGTTTTTTGCCGGGTTTATTTCTTTGAGAGCAGACTCTGAAATCTTGCCTAACTCCTGGTAGAATAGTATGCAGTTTTCCATACAGGCGGATGTCTTCGAAATTGGAGGTTGAATTTGAAGCTCGGTTACGTGTCTGTCGAAAATCTCCAGTCAGTTCGTTAACCAAGTTTTTCCCATACCGGAGGTAACTCAGCGGCTGTTCTCTTCTCTGCTGTTTAGTGGTTTCATAAAGAATATAAGAATTTATTAAACAAATTTGTAGGCCCCCAAAAAAACAGTTTATGCCTCCATTTCAAAGATTTTCTCAGGAAACAGTACGTTGAGGCATACTGATCTGCACGATCGACACCACCCATATGTTTTTTATAATTTATTACAATATTAGGCTTTTTGACGATAACTTCAATACCACCTCGTAAAATTCATTTTACAGTATTACAGCTGGCACACTAACTCAAAGGTATGTGCTTTGTTTCGACAGTCGAGGAATTTACAGGTTCCTTAAATTATACTGGAACAACAATGGATAAATTTACCACAATTCTACCATAATTGAAAAATCAATGATGAAACCGAAAGTCGAAGCGTATAGTTTGTTCTAACAGCCAAGGAATTTAAAAATTGCAAGACTATATTGGATTGAACAATGGATGAAGTTGAATTCAATAAAATCAGATATTCGTCAAAGGAACAAATTTGATAAAACATAAAACTAACACAGAGATTATAAATCATTGAAATTAACTATTATATTAAGTGGGTGTTATATAAGTTGGTATCGTTCAATGTTGTGCTATTTAAATTAAAATATGAAACGTACATCGAAAATGTACGAAATAATATAATCACGTTCTTGTTTCAGAACTATTTCCCACATTTTTGGCAAAGATCGTGAATTGGTAATCATTGTAAAATTTTTGTTTTTCATTAAAAACAGTGAACAGTATCTTCGGCATGAATTTATGTGGCGACCAAATACGCTGCCTTATAAAGTCGATTAAGTTTATATCGATCTTGTACGCTTTGTAATACAGTATGTGTTTTACACTACGTCTACCACAGCGGGTTAAACGACCCTTTTCAGATTTTTTATTTCATAATTATTGAAGTTATAAAATTGCCTCCATAGAAATCAAGATAATAGAAAATCGCAAATAATCCAAGTAAATTAAATCTTGGCATTTTTAAAAGTTAACTCTCTTTGCACTCGAATGACGACTCCGAGGCGCCAGTGAAAATTGCCACACCACTGTTTAACATAATTTTACATTGCTATGCCTGTATCTAAGAAATTCGTGAGAAATTTAACTATTGCGACACTCTGGATCAAAGTAGACTCTGACACCGCAGTCCGAGGGTTAAACGCTCGATGGCGCGATGTTTCCCAAACATACACTGCGCATTAACGGTTGAAATAGCAGAATTTGCAAAGTGTTTTGTTGCGAGAAAAGATTGGAAAACGCTGCTGTATCCTATCATTTGTCATTCAAACCGACGAACCCGAGTTGAGAGCCACAAGAATAGGCGTAATCGATGACCGATCGATTGATCTAAGCACGCGCGGCCCCGAGGTCCGCGCGAGGTGAAAGTACCGGTTAAACATTGTAATTAACTCGTCGCGTGTAATAATACCTGCAAGAGAAGATAGAATCAACGCGATCTCGAATTTTACGCGCAGATAAAGCGTGAAACCTCACGCCTAGATAAACTCGAACGATCCCTGTTATCAGCTGCTTCGAGAATTTATTCCTCGTCCGCTTAAACCCTTGTTTCATCCGTTGATCAGCTGATAACAACCGAGATACTTGTAAAATAGAATGTAATGAACGGTCCAGACGAGATCGAGGAACAAGAACTATTTTCTTCGGAGTTCTTTCCCCGGCTTACTACTTATATGCTATCGTTTTTTGCGATATTGCTTGATTTATCTCGAGATAAACTCATCTTTCGTTCTGTTTTAACGTAAATTATAGAGGCAGTTCGTGGAACGTACTCGCTCTCGCTGATTATACTCTTCAATATTTACCTTCTAGATTTTATACCGTAGTTAATCGATTTTTGATTTAACATTAAACGGTAATTGAATGTTACCGAAAGCTATAAGAACTTGGTCCCGAAACATTTTCCAGTTAAACGTGCTGCGAACTTTATGTAATTTTATAACTAAGAAGTTAAACGATCCGTGAACACTGATACCATTAACCAGACCCGAATACATTTGTTTATTTATTAAATCTGACATACGAGACCTCGACGAATCTGATCACTCACTTTTCGATGTACAGTGGACCCAGAAAGTATTCGAGCACTGAATTTCGAATTCTGGAAAATTTGTCGATACTTAACGCTAAACCTATCGAGCATTGAAATTGGCTGGTATGTATAATCTTAACCAATTAACTGTGGCGTCCTCGTTTGAGAGCGCGCACGATTTTGTGTCGCCAGAATCGAGCCATGACGAGTATACTTGTCAATCACAGAGTAAGTTGTGCTGGTAAGATATTGGAATCACATGGCTAGTAAGTAAAGAAATATATAATTAACGAAAACAAAGAAATTTACCTGACTGAGATTCGAACCTTGTCCAAAAAGCATCCAGCGGTTCCACAGTCAGGGACCATAGCTGACCATAACCGGCGGCGTTGAAATCATTTTCGAAACATTGAAATATATCGTATATAATATTATTTTAATTTGTTACAGTACGCAACTTTAAAAATCTGGAACATTTTTTTTAACGCAGGAACGTTCAATATTACAGAATATATTTTTCATATTCAGAAAAAATGAGTATAACTTTAAAAAAACGCCAAAAAGAGTGGTTTTTATTTTTTTTTTTTACCACGCTGACCCCCCTCTCAGAAATTTTAAAATAATACTTACAATTATATCTCATTGCTAAAGTAATTCTGCGGTGTTCAGCTTAAGATTGCTATATGAAATCGGCATTTGCTTATGTTTTTCGTTGTTTACAACCAGAGTTTGCAACGGAAAAATTTGAAAATAATACCTAACATGTGGCATAGTATCTGAAATGTGTCAGAATTTTTTCAGAATTTTTAATTAACTAGTTAATTAATAAATAGGGGAAATGGGCCATGAAATCGTTTTTTTCTTTTTTCTCAATAACTACCCTTACAGATGAGATATGGGGCTGAAACTTTGCAGACGGGGGTCTTTTTGGATAGGCTATCACATATTCCAAGCTCGATCAAAATACCGTCGGGGGCGAAAATCACCTCCAAACCTGGCCATAGCCTTTATCGAGAAACCAAAATGCAGTGTTTAAATACTTATTGAATCTACTGCATGTACGAACAGCAACAAAAAAGAATCGACATAATATATTTAGCTACATGAAAAGTTACAAATGGATTTGCAAATAATTTATAAAAGTATTTTAAATTTCCCGTCACGAAAATGTAACGTTCCGAGTTAGGTATCCCAGAAAAAAAGATTCAAGAATTTGCAATTCCGTATTTGCATATTAAATCGTTTACTAAAATATATCTATTTGCGAATCGGAATCGAATGTCTCGTGCATATAAATATCGTCAGTACTATAGCAGCAACTTTACAGGATAATTCGATCGTTTTCAGTGTGCTGTTCCGAGATCCACGCTGACAGGAAGGATCTACGATTGCTACCAAAGAAGGACAACGACGAGGAGTAGGAAAGTTTCGATAGGCGAATTTCCTTATTTGAACGTTCCTTGAACTTAGTCTTCGGGCACAGAGCGAGCCTCTAATTCAGTAGAAAGTAAATTTTCTTGTTTTGCGATTCTCATGAACGCTATTCACGCGGTTTCATCCCGATTTGTACAGATAAGGACTTAATGGCTTTCGAGGGGAAGATGGAAACACTCGTTGGACCAGCGAAATCGAACGACTCTTGTAAGCTAATTAAATGAAGCCGATGACAATGGATGATACTTTCTAGATCGAGGACTATAAAAATATCTACAGGACCGTAACGGTGTAAGTATAATTTCTAAAGTAATTGAAATTGTAGTAGAACAATGTTTTAAAACGTAGAGAATCTATAGGGGTTTCTAAAACGACGACTTTGGGATTCGTATGACTCTCAACTAACTTCAATCACAGATTTGTATGATAGAATTCAAGAACTTCGAATTATTGCGAAACATTAGTAGAATTAGTGCAGTTTTTTAAGCAAACGGGTTGTGCACGAAATATTAAAAATTAATAATGTATTAAATATTGCCAAGTATTGAGCATTATACAAAACCGTTATTGCTAAAAGAGGAGGCATCAATTATTGAAAAAATTTCTGAAGTTACTTCTAATTATGATAAATAAAATTATAATGTTGATTTTTTGTTATTCTTCCATATTTCTAACAATAAATAATGATTTATACAAAACTTGTGGTTATTGGTTCAGTTATATTCCTTAGTATAGGTTCAACAGCTTGAAGAAATATACTGATCGTAATTAAGATATTTTTAATTAGTTTTACATAATTAACTTGCATTTCAACGTTCGAATGGATCGTTTATATAACGAAAAAAGCTGAGAATGAGAAGGCATGTTGATTCTAACGAAACAATAGGCTGACCGTTTGAAAACTAAACTATTATTTGTCGACGAACCACGACTAATTTTCGTAATTAAAAGCCACGCTCCAGCGACGAATAAACAACAAATTTTTTCCTTACTTTTCACGGTGCATTCTACCGGGGTTTACGAGAACTGGGCCCGGAAACTGGGAAGTTAACTTTGTCCCATAAATCACACGGCTCTAAAGCGGCACAGCGGTCCATGCAATTAATTATGCTTACTTTGTTCGACGAAGAAGCTGAGCTCGTTTCTTATTCTTGCGCAAGAGAAATTTCTACGGGCCGAGTTCTTTTTGTTCTACCGATTAATTAGGAGTTGTACAAGCAACTTGGGAGCGACGATGGATCCGAGTAATGTATAAATAATGCCGCATGATACGTGTCACGTAAAACGGACAGGCTTCGACAGCATCATCGGAGATGATTCTCGATTAATACGCACCACTTCACTAGTTACAATACAACATTTTCTAATAAAGGGTGTCCCAAAATTAACGCAAGATTTGAATTTGCCGCCATTTTTGCAGTAAATTGTTGGCAACCCTGAAAAAAGAACAATTTGACAGCTGAGAGTTTAGGGTTAGTAAAAATGGAGCGTTATACAATACAACAACGTGTTTCCATTATTGAACAATATTTAAAAAATAATGAAAGTTTGGCGGCCGCAGTTCGAAAATTTTATACAAAATATGATCAAAATAGTGTTTTAACCTCGTCAACTGTGAAAGGATTAATTGAAAAATTCAGGGAGACTGGATCAGTTGGAGACGCTAAACACACCGGTCGTCCAAAAATAAGCCGTTCAAATGTCAATATCGAAGAAGTGCGTGAGAGCGTTGATGAAAACCCAGGAACATCAATTCGGCGTCGTGGACAAGAATTGCAAATTTCAAAAAGCTCTCTACAGCGTATACTCGCAAAAGATCTGTGTCTCCATGCTTACAAAATTCAATTAACACAACAACTGAAGCCTAATGACCATGAACAGCAAAGAGAGTTTGTGGAATGGATTATTGAACATCAACAAGTGGATGCTGATTTTTCGAGCAAAATCATCCTAAGCGATGAAGTACATTTTCACCTTGATGGCTTTGTTAATCGGTAAAATTGCCGTGTTTGGGGTTCAGAGAACCCACATGTGATTGTCGAACAACAAATGCACCCACAACGTGTCACTGTTTGGTGCGGATTTTGGGCTGGAGGGATCATTGGACCATACTTTTTTGAAAATGAGGCTGGTCAAGCAGTAACTGTTACTGGTGCTCGATATCGCGACATGATAACACAGTTCTTTCTGCCGAAATTGGATGCTATTAATGTAGCCAATATGTAGTTTCAACAAGACGGTGCCACATGCCATATAGCCAGTGAAACAATTCAATTACTGCATGAGACATTTCCTGGTCGTGTACTCTCTGGTTTCGGTGTTCAGAATTGGCCCCCTAGATCGTGTGATTTAACACCATTAAATTTCTTCTTATGGGGTTATTTGAGGTCAAAGGTCTGTGTCATCAAGCCCACAACCACCCGTGCATTACAAGAGGAAATTAAACGCTGCATCAACGAAATTCAGCCACAATTATGCATAAAGGTCATGAAAAATTTCGACAAAGGGGTACGTATGTGCCAGCAAAGCCGTGGAGGACATTTGCTCGATGTGTTATTTCATAAGTAACCCTATCCTATGTACTTTATGATCCAATGAAAAAATAGCAATCTAAAGACTAAAAACTGTGTTTTCTATTTAATTCAAACCTTGCGTTAATTTTGGGACACCCTATATTAGCGTACAAATTTATTTTTAAACATGGATAAATAATTCTGTCACCAATATATGTGACATATAAAGTGTTAATGCTCGTCAATCTTAACATTAAACCTACTGAACATTAAAATTGGATAGTACATATAGTCTTATCAAAATGACAAGTTTTCATTTATTCACATTTTATGCGATTTTTACTTGAATACACGATTGAATAAAGAAATCCATTCAATCGATTTCTGCAGAGGCAATTTTATAATTTCAATAATTGCAAAGTACAGAATCTGAAAAGGATCATTTGACTTGCTATGGTAGGTTTACCGTTAATGCCCGATAGGTGTAATATTAAACGCAAAGTAATTCGCAAAACCAAAATTTGGATTCATACGTTAATTTTGGGACACCCTTTAAAAGAGTTTGCAAAAGATACGTGGAAGAGTATTTGGAAGAGCCATGGAAAGCCTTTTCACTTTATATTCCTAAGAATGTTTTGAAAAATCTGTTACGTATAATTTCTGCATTCACATTTGTAAAAAAAGTATTACACTTTAATAAGTAATAATTCATGGTTGTGATAGATCATTGAAGGCCACGTGATTTCTTGCGTATCACACGAGTTTTACTTATTTCATTCATAGAAGTGTTACTGATAACTATGGCAATTTACTTAACAACAAAGTTCTCACCTTACACTACAATCTAGTTGATTTCAGTATTCATAAATTGTTACCGAACGACAGTAAGTTTACAGCAATCATTTTTAAGTAGTTCTGTAGCGCCGGTGTCGGTGACCACCGCGGCATTCGGTATGATAATCGATGATTCTCTTTCTTTACCTAACTTTTGATTTTATCCGGGGTATTATCTATAATTTTGCAAATAACAACGTTGCTGTTTCTGCACACTACTGCTGCTATTTCTGTATCGTATGTACACCCTTGGGTGCACCTGTTCCAACGCACTCGAGTCATGTATGTATAATGTAGTACTTTATCGTTTATTATGTCTATAATTCCCAGTGTGTGGCTTCTGGAAATTAGCTTAGGCAGCGTGTTACTTATGCTTGAGTTGTTTCCATTCCACGGTGTTCGGTTAGCTTCTAATTTATATTATATTCCTTTTATTTCAATATCTTCACTTTCCTTTTGCGGCGGCGCTTCGTGCATTCGCCACCAGAAGAATCCTGGGATAACACCTTTGCCGCAGCTATTCGATCCGACGTCAATTTTTAATGCACACCATTCCTTAACCGTCCACTATTCTTGCGGCTAAGGTGTTCGTGGGACGAAGAAGATTTCCATGTTTCATCACCGTATTATGGATCTTCGTGCAAAATAAAAATCTTTCTCTCTTTCTCTTTTCTCTCTCTCTCTCTCTCTCTCTCTCTCTCTCTCTCTCTCTCTCTCTCCGTGCTTCATTTATTATATTTATTAAATTCTACGTAAGGTGGTGTTGCGTTATAAAAATTCCAAGATTATTTATTTTATGACTTCGATAATTGTAAAACAAAAAATCTGTGAAAGGTCAGTTGACACTCTGTGGTAGGTTTAGTGTTAAATCGTACAAAACCGATAAACAATTTCTTATTAAATTTTTATTACAAAGTATAATTGTACAAAAAGATCTGTTGTATCGTTGTACAAAACTAAAGTAAAAAAACAACTTACTAAATAATTCATTACTTACGGGTACCACTAATATTATTTTCCTACCCTTTTCAACCCTTCTCATTCGAGTGGCGACTCCGTGGCGTCACGAAAACTTGGCACACTATTATTTTAAACAAACAACTTTAATACTTTACCGACCGGAAATCTATTAATAGGACTTTCAATAATTGTGCTCTAACAAAATGAAGGTTATACATTGCTTTCACCTAGGAAAAAGCTACGAACACGGAATTGTATCAGACGAAATTTGCTTGATTTCACGAACATTTTTTCGATCGCCAATAGCGAACAAGTTATTCAGGTGGCCTGTTTCACCTGTGCTTCGTCCTGCAGAGAAAAAACGAGTGATTCCACGCATAAGCGAACGTAGAGTGAAATTCGCGGTTCGCTCAACCGCGACCATGAATCCGCTATCAGCCGCGTCTCTTTTCTTTGTCGAGCGTGGCTCTGCCGACAATAAGCTCCGCACCACACGCAACATGTCCACAGGAATGCTCTCGGAAATCTTACCCCTGGGGTTACGAAGATTAAAGCGGTGCAGTGAGTTTCCGATGGCCTGCGTGTCCACAGCGATCCCGGACAGCACACAGGCATTCCACGGATTCTAAACGAAATCGCGAAGCTGGACGTGTGTGAATCGGTGAATTTACCCCGTTCACCCGCGGCTCCGTTCTGTGTACACGAAACCGACGCAGATAATTCGCGGGGAATTCGCGCGGTGGAAATCCCGTGAGCGCTATTACCATGATCGCTACCTCGTGGCGGGCGTGAAACTCGCCGTCAACCTGACAAATATATCGTGCACTCGTGAAAACCGTGGGAAACCGAGGCTAGAAAGTTGGAGCACGATTGAGAAACACCCGGGGATTCTTTAACCCCTTGTGTCGGCCAACTATTGTTGAACACCGGTGTTCGTTACGTCAACGCGCCAAAGGCGGTGCGCGCTTGATTTTTCATGCACCTTCCTATTATAGAGCGATTGAGACTTCTTGCGCGATTCGTTGGGCTTATTCGATTCGTATGTGCTATGACCGATGTGCTCTCGTGAATTAATCATTGTTGCTTGCTCGCTGACAGTGCCAGGTGGTACCGGACCAAGATCTTGAGCAACGGAGCGATAGCGTTCGACGAACAACGTGTCTCCGTCGATTTACACTAAGTAACTTTAATATTCGGACACTATAAAATTTTTACTTTGTCGCATTGTAATTTTGTTCACGATGAAGGAAAAGAAAATTAATTCTAAATTACATTCCTACATAATGTGTAGTTAATAAAAGTATAAATTTTATTTGTATAATTACTAGCGTTTATTAAATATTCTATTTTAAACAAAACAATGTCTAGTTTCAACGTTACAATAATATTCGGACACTTTTAAAAACTGATAGTTTTTGCACTAATTTATACAAACGAAAAGTAATTCAATATCGTGTAGGATATGCTTCTTGACGAATGACCTCTTTTAATAGTTCAGGCGTATTGCAAATTATTTTTTTCAAATATTCTGTACTGATATTATTCCATTCCTCTTTCAGTAATTCTTTTAACATTTCTTTAGATGTTATTGCAGTTGTTCTAATTCGTAGGTCTACTTCATCCCATAAATTCTCTATAGGATTCAGATCTGGGGACTGACGTGGCCGTTGTAATAATTTTGGACAATTATACAGCAAATATTGCTGCATGATACGTGCCTTATGCTTGGGGTCATTATCTTGATAATACTTAAATGTATTCTGAATCTCCATTTTTATTGCACTTTTACATAAATTATTTTTTAAAATGTTCAGGTATACATTTTTGTCCATTATGTTATCAATAAAAATTAATTCACCCGTTCCAAATGTTGAGATACATCCCCATACAAGTACACTTCCACCTCCGTGTTTTATAGTCGGCTTCGTATTTATAATTTTGAATTCTTCATTTATCTTTCGCCACACCATTCTTCGCCCATCCTATCCAAAAATGTTGAATTTACTCTCATCACTAAAAATAATGTCATTCCACCACGTATCTTCTTTTAAAACAAATTCTCTCGCAAAGTTTAATCTTTTCTTTCTATTAGTTTCATTCGCATACGGTTTTTTCCGAGCAACTAGTATAACCTCATTCTCTTAATGCTCTGCGTTTTGTTTGGGGGTGCACTATTGTTTGCGTGACCATCGAGGGTCACTTTATTAGTTTTGCAACAGAATTGTCCGCCTCGCACATTTGGCGAACAAATGCTCCGAGAACGGGACTTTGCAAATTACAACCGGGGACGTAAAAATCCTCGCCTCGGGGATTAGGACTCGGGAAGTGTTTTATTATTAACAGCTGACTTACACGTGCACTTCCAGGGTTACCTCCGAAATTGCGTTCTCCTCGCCCGCTTCAAGAAACTCTTTGTCATGCGTTACCGGACGGGCCTTACCTGCGCTGCGCGGCCTGTCCCTTGTTTTCCGTCAACGCGGCTTGCCGAAAGTTACGTCTCTCTCTTTCACCATCAATTTTCACCGTTTTCTTCGACCAGCGTGGGCGGCGATTGCCTTTCGAAATTGTCATGGCCTTCCCGAAAATATCTGTTGTTCATTGGTCAATTCTAGTCACACCCATTTGACGACTGAACTAAATACCGGTGTTCGGCAAGCGCGCGTCAGATTAGCAAGATTAGCAAACGTTACCGAAGTGATACACTTCTCTAACGGCACTGAATTACGGTTCAGATCTTACGGTTTTTTAGACAAGAATACTCTTGTAATATTTCAAATCGCGCTAAGTCTCGCCTATCATTATACAGTCCACTAAAGTTCACATATTGTAAATAAAGTTTTGTTCCACTCGTTTTCTACAAAGTTAATCCTGGTGATCAGATCCATTTCACTCGTTACCCATCCCGAACAAGTCTCGCATCATCACCATTCGGCGCGATCAACTATCTTTCGAGTCTCTTCTAATAATTCGACAGCTAATTGTGGTGCACTTAATGTAGAATCTTTCTTTATTTTTCTTATAATTTTTCATTTATCTCGCGTGTCCAAAAATTTTGGTTGGCCTCTTTACGGAATAGATTGTATTCGGTCTTCATACTTAAATCTTTTAACCAGTTAAGTGTGTTTGACGACTATATCCGTCATGGTGATGTGGCAGAATTTTGTGTCATCACGATTATATCCGTCATGCATAAAATTTTGTTACAATTTGATATTTAAATTGTAATTCTGGCGAAAACTAAATTATATTCGTAAATTTTAATATGTTTAAAATGTTTAGAGGTCAAGACGAAATGAAACAAACAAATGAAAATTATAAATAATTTGACATAGATTCATGCATCTCTGTACGCTCTGGCTAGAACACTTGATTTTCGCGACACACATAGATGCGCGCTTTGAAAAGAGATCGCCACAGTTAACTGGTTAATAATATCTCACACTGTACTTTTATTAATTTTAAGATTTGCTGCAATTTTCCTTTACGATTCACCTGTTGCATCGTGAAAAATGACGTGTTGGCGTACGTTCTATGAAGTGTTTCTCTTACGTCCGATTATTACCAGTGACCTTAGTGAATATCTAAACACAACTGATTTTCTGAGGCTCGAGACAGTTTATACAGACTGTAATGTTTGTAAACATACATCACAATCGCATTAAATATCACATTAGCTCACGCAAATTGTTACATTCCGAGGTGTCCGAATATTATTGTCAAGTTAAAACTAGACATTGTTTCGTTTAAAATAGAATACTCAGTAAACGTTAGTAATTATATAAATAAAAATTATGCTATTATTAACTAGACCCTATACAGTAATGTAATTTAGAAATAATTTTTTTTTTCTTCATCGTGAACAAAAATTGCAATGCGGCAAAGTGACAATTGTATAGTGTCCGAATATTAAAGTGATTCACTGTATTTCTCACTCGATGTCCTTTAGCCTTCACTTTTTTCACACTTGTAAATCAAATTCTCTGTTTGATTTTGTACACGTTAGAACGCAATTCGACGATCAAGGGAGACGAGCATTGTTATTGGGAGTACAAATAAGTCTACAACGTTTTTCATCTTAAATTGAACATTTATTGCGACAGAACGATATCTCATGTTTTATCAGAGATTTGAGGCTTTCACGGCCTGGCATCATACAATTATTTATTGTTGTGGCTTTCGGGTGTGAGCCGTATCCTAAAGGAAGAGATTTACCAACGTTTCGCAAGCATTGCAGCTAATTGGAAATTAAGAAACAACCTAATAACGTCAACAGGGATACAGGTTACAACCTGAGTCCAATATGGCATACACTCTTCCCAGTTTTTAATTATTCGGCCTCCCAATTAAAAAGTCTACATTTCATTGGTGCTCACCGATCCGAAACATGAGCAACCTTCACAACATCCAGTGGCTCACGAAAGTATTCGGACACTCTTTAAATATAAATAACTTTTTGAAAATTGAACTAAACGACTTGACTTTTCTGGAGCAACTAGAAGCATTCATTTACTAAATGATATGCAAACATAATTTTGAAATAATTCTAATTGGTAAAAATTACAAGGGAAAGTAGAAAAGACATTTTTTTTTAATTTTTATTTCAACTTGTAATGAAAATTTAAAATATGCGTTTTTCAGAACTGTGTGAATTATGCACTTGCTGAAAATTTTACTGAAATCGATTGATGCCGGAAAAAATGACACGCGTAGAAAGATGTAAGAATTTCTGCAGTTTAAGCAGAAACTGATCAAGAATCGTGAAAAATTGCGATTTTTACCATTTTCGATGGCACGTAGCTCGTGTGTATGTCGATCGATTTCAATGAATTTTTCTGCATGTGTATAAGTATCACAGATCTACCAGATGCGTCTTTAAAATTTTTTGTACGTGGCGTAAGCAAAAAATATTAAAAACGTTCCTTTTTTTATTGGTCATGTAATTCATACCAATTCCAATATTTACAAAATTCATTTTGCATATAATTTATTAAATCAATGCAACTAATTACTCAAGAAAAGTCAAGACGTTTGGTCTAATCTTAAAAAAGTTATTTAGGTTTGAAGAGTGTCCGCATACTTTTGTGAGCCACTGTAAGTGAAGTAGAAATCCGGCACGCACCAGTATCAGTGTTTCTTCCGACCCCCTGATGAAGCTAGCTACAATGCATGCGAAACGTTGGGAAATCTCTTCCTTTCGAACATAGCTTACACCCGAAAGCCTCAACAATAATAATTGTATCTTATGTTTTATTCAAAGTATTGTCTATCGCTGGCCACTACTTTACCCCATCCTTCTGGCAGCGTTCGCATACCGGAAGAACGCTTTATTTTTTTTTACGCTATCCATGAATCGACCCAACTTCTGTTATCTTCATATGATGCGAAGTGCTGCTCAGACAGGCCATGCGTCATCGATCGAAACAAGTAGTAATCAGACGGAGCAATGTCTGGTGAATACGGCGGGTTGGGTAAAACTTCCCAATTAAGTGTTTCGAAGTAGGTTAGGTAGGAACCCAATTTCCTTGCTTTTAAATCAACGATCTTGACACACGGTTGTTACAGATTACATTGTACATAGGTCACGTTGATTTCGAAATGGATTTTATTCAGCTAATTTCGTTCAGGAAGTTCGAACTACTATACGGGGGTGTGACGTGACGCGTACCGAACGCCATGCACGAAAGCCTGAAAGAGTAAGTAATTTATTCCCTGGTGACCTAATAGCGTATCGTCGCAATCTGGCCATTCAGGAACCGTAGGGGACAATTCACAGGGTCACATCAACACGATTGCCCACTCGCAGCCTGAGAAACAGTTCGTATAGTAGGCGCGAATAAGGAAGATCGAAACAAACTGTGAACCCTCACGCGAGACAATGCATCGAGGAACGATAAATAATGCGAACCAACAGCGAGAACAACGAGAGGAAAAGCGAATAATGGCGATATTCTACAGTCCCTGTGGCGCAACCCCCCTCTTTTCTCTCTCTCTCATTTCTTTTTCTCTCTTCTGTCTCTTATCATGCTGTCTTCTCTCTCTCTCGTTTCTCTTTCTCTCTTCTGTTTCTTATCTTACGCTTCTCTCTCTCTCTCTCTCTCTCTCTCTCTCTCT
>CM052093.1:4524052-4548812 GCA_028453745.1 Agapostemon virescens | reverse complement strand
ATTACTTAATTTCTATTATTTCTATTATATTATTTAATTTTTATTATTTCTATTATATAATATTACTTAATTTCTATTATTTCTATTATATTATTTAATTTTTATTATTTCTATTATATAATATTACTTAATTTCTACTATTTCCATTATATTATATTAATTTTAATTATTTCTATTATATTATATTACTTAAATTCTATTATTTCTATTATATTGTATTACTTAATTTTAATTATTTCTATTATATAATATTAGATAATTTATATTATTTCTATTATATCATATTACTTAATTTATATTATCTATGATATCATATTACTTAATTTATTAAGCCACCGACAGTGCAATTTTCACTGTTTTGTGTTTCGCCTAACTCTTGTGATAAATGCATAAAATTCGATGCCAGATGATAAATAACTATATGCGTTCGGAATATAATAATTACACGGGTATGCTTCTTATGTAAACATAAGCAGAGTGAAGGCTAAAAAGGAGAGAAAGATTGGATACACGCGATTAACAAACCAGAGTTGCGCAAGGTTTTTGTTTCACGCAGATGGAAGTGCTTCCTGTCGATCACGGATTCATCGGCTCTTTAATTAGCCAGTCAAACAACGACGATATTGCCCAATCGACTAGCAGGGATTGCAGGAGACCCTCTAATTATCATTATGAAGGCGTTACTCGTTAATCCGCCGAGCGCACATTCGCAAGTCCTTTGTTTTCTTCCGCGATACCGAGCGAACTGTTGCTCAACGATCCTGCTAGTCGTCGCGTTCTGTTATTATAAAGCGATGCATTTCCGTGTTAAACTCTCATTGTGTTCCAAGAAAAATTAGTTAGGAAACGAGCGAAGAGGAATTGCACAAGTTTCCGAGCCAGTTCAGTTCTAATCCTGATAGGTTCATTAGAAAGGATCGTTTGGCGAGTTAAACAGAAAACATAAGTCGTAAGAACAGTACCATAGAATGAGATAAAAGGTATTTGCCCCTCATCTTCTTTTCACCTGTCGACACTGATATTAACGCTTCTCAAATGAAATAATTATTTGGTTTTGCATTTGGTTTATTAACACGATGGATGCCGAGCGAATTTTGCGTGTCTCAAACAAGTTTTATTTGTTCATTAAAGAGAATTGTTAGTTACGGAATAGCGAAATTCTCGCCTCATACTATAATCTGGTTAATTTTGACAGTAATAAATTAATGTTTTATACTATTAATTTGTTGATAATCATTCTTCAACAACGGCACAAAAAGATATACTTTATAATAAGTTTATATCTTAAGTATATATGACCCAGATCAAAAGAATGAGACATTATAAAAAATGTGGTATAGAACAAAGCAAATAAATTGGTTACATGCTAAATGACCTGTATGAATAATAATTAGACTGCTGATTGTACACATTTATGATTAAAACGAGTAAATACATTGGAGAGTCTAAAAATACTATTCTTTTCTGTACTTAGAAATTAATGCAGACAATTTTTATTTTGTATAAGAATATGTAGACTATTAATATTTTTAGATAGCATAGTTGGTACTCTAACGAGTCCTAATAAATTGTTTTTATAAAAAGAATAAATAGGCAGCGAATGGTTAGCATTTATAAAATATTGTTAACCATCGAAAAATGCAGCACAGAAAAATGTGGGATAAGAAAACGAAAATATTTAATAACGTGCAATTTTATATGAAAATAATGGAAACGTGTATTAAGATTTTCATGTACGTTGAAGTAACTTTTTTAACAGGGTAAATGAATTTTATTTAAATTCAGTTTATATAAATTAACTGAAAAAAGTTTTTAATTGCACAAAGATCCGCAATTTGTTCATAAGTAATTTATCATTGCAAAATGCATTAACAAAATGGATCTATGTTTCCTTAAATCGAATGTGAGACATTTATTTTTAGAATTTTAAAAAGGAAAGTATATTTAGTGAAATGTATGAACAGTGAATACAGAATGTATAAATATTGTTATCGTTAATGTAGAAGCCTGATTGTTGCTTTTCGCGTGAACAGTCTCGATTATTCGTGGTCTTGGTTTCTAAAAATGTAATAATTTTTAATATGTATATTTTATTCAAAAGTTTTAATATTTCTGCAGCACAGTTTCCTTAAACCTGTACTTGTACAACCAATTGTTTCCTTTAACTTTGAGCTTTTTCATTTCTTAACTAAATGGATTAATTGATTGTATAATATTTGAAATATTTCTGCAGGAACGTTTTACATATCGATTTTTAAATACGCTGAAACGAGTTCACGCATGCCTACTGCAGTTTCAATACATTAAGAATTATAAATAACTCGGATCGACTAGAATTAAGTCTCTTTTAAAATTATTGTGCGTGATATAAATCAATGAATATTTCCCACAGCTATTTCTCTTCTCGGTCTTCTAAGCTTATCTTCAAATACGTTATCTGTCAATCCGAAATACTTCGAATACCCCATAAGTTATAACGATCTTCTAAGATTCGGTAATATTTCGTTAGGCCATCGTACCGCGTTACCCATATTTCTGTGCCAGTTTAGTAAGGTTCGTTTATCTGAACTTGGCACCGAAAATACCAAGCTAGCACACGATCGACCACCCGACGATTCACTTAATTATCTGGTATCTCTAGCCGCGTTAATCAACGACCTCTTCGGCTATCTGAAGCCCTCTCGTAGGTCCACACCACGTCCCTGAACAGAACTGGCAACAAGGCAGTGGGAATAGTAACCGAAATACTATTTAACACTAGAACGACGAGATACGTTAACACGTTGAATGCCATTGTAGTCACCGGTGACCGGCACCATTGCGTCATTTAAGAATTATTATCAATAAATCAACAACACTGACCATTAATTGGACAGTTTATTTTGAAAGTGGTGCAAGTCCATTTTCTTTTGTTTCGAGAAAATTAAATGTTAGCAGATCTGACAATTAAAAAATATAGGTTAATTATGTGAAGTCTGGGAATGTTTCTACTAATTTATCAATATGTAATTTGATTATATAAATTTCTTTTAGGCGAATTTAACTAAAATAATATATATTTCCAGGCTGCAAATGGACTTGCACCACTTTCAAAATTAGTCAATTGTAAATATCATTTAATTTCAATTTTGAAATAACAAATATCACTTAAAATATATTTCATATTAATCCAATTTTGTTTATAAATAATAACAAGAAATAAAATAGAATTCGTAGTTTTTATTTTAAACGTTAATTATATTTATATATTGTTAAACTTAACACAAGATATTGGTATTATTAATTATTTATGCTCTTCATGTGGCAGTGTTTTGAAATATTCATGATGCACAGGAGGTATATAAGGTAATAGCTAATATCCTTATATTTTTCGTATATAATAGGTCTGGCATCGTGATACAAAGGCGCCAGGGCGATTTTTTCAAATTTTGGTGGTCTTCCCCGACACGTAGGTGATAAATTTAGAGTCTTAAATTCTGTGTCCTCCATTGATGTTTTATATAAAATAGTATATGGTGCACTTTTGCAAAATCTCATCCAACATATTTGCAACCAATTTACTTTTTCTCCATTAGTGTTTCTTCTTATCTGTTTTTAATTGCGTTTTGTAGATTTTTTGTTGAAACGAAATTGTCTCGTTTCATTTCGTGTAAAATAAATTTATTATGTTGTCTACATTGGTTTATAACGTCATAATAATCCTGTGGTGTGTACAGGAAATTCTTTTTTCGTAATGCCATTTTTTCTGTCTATGGAAATTGGACTTACACCACTTTCATAATCAATGGTTACGCAATTTCTTTTACCGGCCAATTTTAAATTGAACAAAGCATAGGCATGTTTTAAGATATTAAATACTAACTAGTTATAAACAAAAAGTTTACACTAAATTAAGCATAAATTACGTCATATCTCATTTTTTTAAAAAAGGACTTACACCACTTTCAACATAAACGGTCCAATTTATTACTGCTAAAATTAACCAGATTATAGTATAAAGTGATAACTTCACTATTCAATGATCAAAAATTCTCATTAATTACTCTCATCAGTTCTATAAATGAAAGCAATGAAACTCGTGTCAAGCACGCAAAATGCACTTGGCATTCAACGTGTTAAAATGTCTCGTTACTGACTCCTTATTTGACCGTTATTGAAATTATTAGAACGTTCCCGCGAAAACATTTTACATATATTTTTCATTAAAACATATATTGATATAAAATGTTACACAAACTTTGAATAATTGCAACCTTGTCATTATTATAAAGCAGTGTAAATTAGTACAGTTTAGTGCTCGGTCGTTCTAGTGCTAATATTTACGAATTTAAAAAGTGTAATAGACTATTTACGTTACTTTTACTTTCATTTAACCCAAAATCGAAACAATATTTTTATCTATAAATAGCTCCATATCAAATTACTATTACTCGTACTTACAACATTACAATTATTATCAAATCTTATTTTTACCTGCAAACTTGGTGATGTAAAAATTATTTAAATAATGGTATGACAATTTTTACTGGCGCCTCAGAATCGACATTCGAGTGAAGGGTTAATACGGCGTTTACTAATCCAAATAGTGAAAGTGGCTATTTTATATTACTTACTTTATTTACTTTATTTCTACTTTATCCAGAACTTCAAATCTATTTAACACTAAACCTCCCACAGGTGGTCAAACGACCCTACCCAGAGTTCTTATCTTACAATTATTGAAGTTGCAAAATTGCTTTCGTCAAAATTGAATCCATACACGTCTTCATTCAATCACGTATTGTAATAAACATCGCACAAAATCTAAATAAATCAAATCACGGCATTTTTATAATACCATATTCTCCAGTCAATTTTATAACTCTGTATATTCGGTGTTAATAGAAGACATATAGAATACATTCACAGTTTTATCTTATTTTATTCACATGCCGCTTGTTTTTCTAAAAGTGCCAAGGAAACGTTTAAGGCGAGATAACGTTCTAGTCAGCGAGAGTCACCTCTCGAGTTGCGGCATCTAATAATGTGGTGAGTGAGAGTCACCTTTCGAGTGCAGAGGGTTAATACCTTTTCCACAGACTGGCGCCGATCGGTTTAACACTTTGACTACCATGTCACCCATTTATGGGTGACAGAATTGTTTGTCCACGTTTAAAAATAAATTTGTACATAAATATATACATTCCACTAAATTTAGTTGAGATCTGGAGAATAGAAGAAGGTTGAAGGATAACTTTGTGCTGTACATTTACGTTTTCAATTGTAGATTCGTTGAATAAATTACTTCGATTTTTATAGGATTTTTGTCGTCGTTGGTTGCGCAGTGTTAAGACGAGATAACGTTCTGGTGAGCGAGAGTCACCTCTCGAGTTGCGGCATCTAATAATGTGGTGAGTGAGATTCACCTCTCGAGTGCAAAGGGTTAAGAGGAAATATCCCCAAAGATTTGACAACACGTAGATACAACATAGAAAGATGCCGACTACAGAGGAAGCTCCTACACAATATCCACATCAATCAAATCGACTTCCATTGGAAATGGAATCAGGGGTTAGAAAAGAAGAAGAACTTTAGCCTACGCTTTGCCTGACCTCGGTCGTTTGGTGTCGCGTTGAACGGAGAGTTCGAACACGGAGCACAGGCGTTTCCGCCTGCGGAAAACGGAGCCAGTAGGCCTGGTTTACTCCAATTTAAGGTCGTTGTGGGCACGGGACGTCAGTGAACTCTGAGACTCCGGCGTTCGGCGGCGGCTGCCATGAGTGCCATGCCGGGCCCCGAGTAGACCGCATAAATCTCGGGGCTATCGCACGGCGGGCCCGACTCGCCGGACGGTCTCTCGTCGACACGAATCTCCGCTTCTTTTTCCACCGATCTCCTTTCCTCTTCCATGCGAGGCGACGCGTTGCTCTTATTTCACACCACGAACGACCCAATTTCATGTCGAATCAGTCGGTGGCACGCAAACACGTCGCCGAGTATATGTTAATCGTGTCGGCTGGTCGGCCGGCCCGGTCACATGCACACGCAGCAATGCAGAAACAGAAGCACGCTGCCCCGTCCCTTCGATTTCATTTTATTTATCGCGGCATTGTCATTAGCACGGGTTTCTCGGATACCGTAAAACAGTCTGCTGGTACTTATTGCAAGTGGTACGCTGATTATCGAACGTTTTAATTAGGAGCGCCGTGTCCTCGCTGATGCAGCAAACTGTTTATGGCAGCCTGGTGCAAATTGTCAGAAACGAGGGAGTCTTTGCGGAATTTATTGTGACTATTGGCCGAGGCCGAAACTTTTGAAATTTTAAGGATGTTTTACGACGTTATTCGAGTAATGAGACGCATATATTTCTTTTAATTAAATAGATCTGTATAGGAACAAGTCGTAATGGCTTGTGTGCGGCAGGTTGTCGAAACGTTTATCCGAGCTTTCAGAATTTATTGTGACCATTGCCTTGGACCCGAACCTCTCGACATTTTAAGGACGTTTTACGATAGTATTCGAGTAATGAGATGTATTTTTTTAAATTAAATAGAACTATGTTGAACGGAGTTGTAATGCCTTGTGTGCGGCAGGTTGTCGAGACGTTCGTTTAGGCTTTGAGAATTTATTATGACAATTGCCTTGGTCCAAACTGCTTCAAATTTTAAGGATGTTTTAGCACACTGTTCGAGTAATAAGAGATATTTTTATAAATTGAATAGAACTATATTGAAAGGAGTTGTAATGGCTTAAGTGCGGCAGGTTGTCGAAATGATCATTTAGGCTTTGAGAATTTATTATGACTATTGTCTTGGACCAAACCTCTTAACATTTTAGGGAGGTTTTAACACACTATTCAAGTAATACGACATATTTTGTTTTTAAATTAATAGAAATATATTGAAAGGAGTTGTAATGGCTTACGTGCGGCAGGTTGTCGAAACGATCGTTTAGGCTTTAGGAATTTATTATGACAATTGCCTTGGACCAAATTGCTTCAAATTCTAAGGATGTTTTAGTACACTGTTCGAGTAATAAGAAATATATTTTTTAAATTAAATAAAACTATGTTGAAAGGAGTTGTAATGGTTTATGTGTAGAACGTTGTGAAAACAGGTGTTTCATATGGGCTTTCTATCCCGTGCAATGTAGCACCTGTTGCATTCACCCTATTCTTAAAAATTGAATACTTTTACTTATCTTCAGAGTGTGCCCTTATCGTGAATCGATTCGAAGTCAATGAATGTGCGATTAAATAAGTGCTGTCAATTTCAAGAAATTATTCATGTTTTTTCGAAATCTGGAACAATGTTTAAATTTAAACATTATTTGGTGAAAATGTAAATTCATTATAAACATAGAACACCAAAGAATACGTGTGCAAAAAGTCTAGTTAATAGATTGAGTCACTTGTCATTTGTCCAAAATGAACACGTCTATATTAAGCGAGAATTATTAGGTTTAAGAAGTTCTTATTAAACCCCTTCTTAATTGTTTTTGTATTTCTAATACACACACAAATATGCGACTTTAACTATTCATTTAATATTTTATATCACGACTTCATTCAATATTTTATAAATATAATTAGAGCCTGTATAATAGTGATTTACACAAGGAATATAAAATCAAACTTGATCAAGGGAAGATCTTGGATTAAAGTATGGAACGTGTGAGAATAGTAAATCAAAATAATTTGATTGAAGTATCGCAGTTTTTCTGTTACGTTTGCAAAGAGAATTTGAAATATAGTTAAAATAATTTTGCTGCAAATGTACGATACGATAATAGCAAAATATTTTTCAAGTAGAACCTCCTGCATTTAACTGAAACTATTTAGATAATTGTTTCTAGTAAGTAAATGTTTACTATAAAACGAGACAGAGAATTTTTTCACCAATTCACGTATGTAGATACCGTATTTGACAGAATGTTACGGTGCATCCTCCAAAAGGAAAGCGTTTAAGTTTGGCGTATACGCATAACCAGGAAACGCAGTCACTGAAATTATGCTGATGTTTTTATGAGCGCACGGCGGTTATGTTAAGTCCTTTCCTGGGTTGAAAAAGGAAGTGGAAACGCGGCGGTGGGAAGCGACGAGTCCTGAGATTTTTTACGGCTCCGTTTGGAACACCGACGACCATTTGAATTTTAAATTACCATCGTGAACCCTGCATTACAATGACGCTTTTATTGCTGCAACGAACGAAATTTATCAGGATTTAATTTAGGTATTTTGTTCCCGAGACTTCAATGTGGTGCGAGGTTTCGGATACTTATGTAAAATTTAGGAGGTAAGTTTCGAAAAAACTCGGCGATTCCATATTTTATCTGAAATTCTTGTGGTCGGTTAAAATATTATAATACTCTCTGCTAAAATAATTCGGGATAATCATACACGTCATAACTATGGCGAACACAGAAACTTGATTATTTTTAATCACGTTTTAAGCTTTATCTATAGAAACGAATTTATCGCTTCAATATTTCAATGCAATTTCAAGATTGCGGAGAATCGAAAAATTCTCCAAGAAGTAACCATCATTTTAGCTGAAATGCGATGCAATGCAGACAGAATAATAAAAGTCCTACGATATCGTGTAAATACTGAATATATTATGCCATTTCTCATTTTCATTCATTCAATAGATTTACGAACCATTTGGAAAAGAAATACACACTACTAAAATTCATAATCTCACATTAATTTTTACGTATGAATAATTATTTTATTATATATTTTTATAAGAAAAATTTTGAAAAATTGCCTACTACTGTTTGTAACTACATGAGACGATTAATTTACTTTGTATGTGCGTATTTTATATTCCTGCATAAACTGCAGTGAATGTATGGTCTGCTTGCAGTGATTATGATGTTTCACCTAACAGTTTTAAGATTTACTGTTCTTCTATATTACAACATTTTTGTTAATTGGATTATTAATAATTAGAAGGCTGGATAGTCATTTTATGTTATAAATCCGTGTTAACGCTAAGTTTATGGTGCACTACAAGCAGTTATATTAAATTAGTCTATTAAAACAACAAGAAAATTTTTTAAATAATATATATCCAAATAAATAAATGTGTCCGACAATTCCTCATGGATGCAGCTTTACAATCAACAAGATCATTTTTTAAATAATACATATTAAAAAGAAACAAATTTATTGGACAATTCCACATGGATGCAGCTTTACAATAAACAAGAACATTTTTTAAATAGTGTATACCCAAATCACTAAATTCGTTGGACACCTTCTCATGGATGCAGCTATAAAATCAACAAAATCATTTTTTAAATAATACATAATAAAAAAAATAAATTTGTTGGACAATTCCTTATGGATGCAGCTTTACAATAAACAAGAACATTTTTTAAGTAGTGTGCACCTAAATGAATAAATTTGTTGGACAATTAGATATCAGAAGCCATCTTATCTGATTGACGAGTTTCGTAAAGCTAGTTATAAAATTAGTAGAAGCAAATTTTTCGGTACATTTAGTATCTATATAAAAGTGGGATGATATATTTTCAAGAAACTATTGTAAAGTGTTTTGCAAATATTTGGAAGTTTTTGTCTAGACAATCCTATTATTAAAATTGAATTTTTCCCGCGAATAAAACGGCAACAGCGTTCCACGCGGACAAGCGACAACAGCGTTAGCTGTTCGCGGGATTCAGATCCGCGTGGCTGGATAATTACTATCTAATTGCGTGCATTACTGAATGCAACAACGGGTCGTAGCCGTTAAAGGAGGCCGCGACGACGCCCGGTATAAATGACTCCTGACGGGATATAAATTCAGGGTTAAATACTGCATGCAAAATGCAGTAAAGCCCTGGTTTACGAGCATCCGACAAGATCTCGTTTGCATGTATGTGTGCACATTTTCGCATGTACGTTCCGCACGTGCCTATCCGTGCACTTGCTTGTGTGGGTTTACACGATTTTGTAAACGCGATGAAATATCCTTGCACTTGGCTATATTAGTGCATGCACCGACTTCGGTGCTCCATCCGTGCAGTGGTAGACTGTGCCTACACGTGGCATCGGTGTTGTTGGCATAATTACTGTATTTTACTATTTTTTAGAACTATAATATTGGATATTGTAACCGATTATTTAACACTAACCCGACCGCAGTCAGTTAAACCACCGTTTTCAGATTCTTTATTATACAACTAATAAAGTTATAAAATTGCGTTCTTAAGAATCGATTCGGTTTATTCAATTTATTTTTTTATTTTATTGAATTTTACTTCAATTTCACCTGAATTTTATTCAAATTTACTTTATTAAAATGAAGGTTGTAGTAAAAATAGCGGAATATTCAAATAAATTGAATCTTATCATTTTTATTAGAATTGATAAATAAATTAATATAATTCTAATTATCAATAAAAATAATAAAATTCAATATATGAGTATTATTTGGGGTATTAAGGAATAGTCGTTAGAAGTATCGCTACACAATTTTCGGCGACTGACAGTATTAAATACGATATAAAACTAAAAAAATTACATTCTACTAATAAATTAATAAATGTATCTAAATATCTTTTAACTCGTTGGCTTCAGACCACGCACACAGTGACATAGACTTCCTACCATCACCTTCATCCAAAATCATATTATAACATGTAACGCATTTAATAGAAATATTTAATAAATATCATTTTTTCATAATCATAAATCAGGATACTTTGTAAATTTAATAGTGTACGATTCTTGATATACTACCGCTAAAAATGTACCTACGATCGGGAACAACATTCAGTTTACAACATTGAAAATAATTCCTTCCAAGAAAAAGTTATTTACTTTATAATTTGCACTCCGGACTATCGCACACGCTGAAGGGAAATGACTGTTTAACACGTTCAATGAGGAGCCATTATGCTTAGCTGTCGCGTCACATTTTATTTACCTTTAAACGGAAATAATGCAACTGTGCATAAGCAAAAGACTCGCTAAATCCATTTGTGCTTAACTGTTTTAATCAAATCTATTGAAATAGTGCGAATATTTCTTAATAATATATGAATTATCGATAACATATTAATTTGTAAATTTGATACCGTCAGTCCCCAGGGACTGACATAGCATTCAACGTGCTAAGAAACTCGCAGTTCAAAGTGCGATTGATACTCACACGGGAACATATTCAGATGCGAAAATCCGACTCTTGTCAGGTGTAAAATCCCGACCATAGAAACTTCATTAACCCTTTTCATCGAAACACTTTTGGATCCACAATATTTGACCGTTTATTTTGAAAGTGGTGCCGGTTGTGTACCTCTTCTGGTATTTGTCTAGCCATTTCACCCAAAACTGTAAAAAGAATTGTGGCGGTTCTACTTCCTGCATTGGTCACCAGATGGACAATTCGGCGACTTTCCCGCTAGTACCTGATCTATCTACGATCCATGCATATACCATTCTTAACCTTTTTAGTGCCGAACGACGATATATGGACCATTTAATTTGAAAGTGGTGCAAGTCCATTTTCTTTTGTTTCGAGAAAATTAAATGTTAGCAGATCTGACAATTAAAAAATATAGGTTAATTATGCGAAGTTTGGGAATGTTTGTATTAATTTATCAATATGTAATTTGATTATATAAATTTCTTTTAGGCGAATTTAACTAAAATAATATATATTTCCAGGCTGCAAATGGACTTGCACCACTTTCATAATTAGTCAATTGTAAATATCATTTAATTTCAATTTTGAAATAACAAATATCACTTAAAATATATTTCATATTAATCCAATTTTGTTTATAAATAATAACAAGAAATAAAATAGAATTAGTATTTTTTATTTTGAACGTTAATTATATTTATATATTGTTAAACTTAATACAAGATATTGGTATTATTAATTATTTATGCTCTTCATGTGGCAGTGTTTTGAAATATTCATAATGCACAGGAGGTATATAAGGTAATAGCTAATATCCTTATATTTTTCGTATATAATAGGTCTGGCATCGTGATACAAAGGCGCCAGGGCGATTTTTTCAAATTTTGGTGGTCTTCCCCGACACGTAGGTGATAAATTTAGAGTCTTAAATTATGTGTCCTCCATTGATGTTTTATAGAAAATAGTATACGGTGCACTTTTGCAAAATCTCATCCAACATATTTGCAACAAATTTACTTTTTCTCCATTAGTGTTTCTTCGTATCTGTTTTTTAATTGCGATTTGTAGATTTTTTGTTGAAACGAAATTCTCTCGTTTCATTTCGTGTAAAATAAATTTATTATGTTGTCTACATTGGTTTATAACGTCATAATAATCCTGTGGCGTGTACAGGAAATTCTTTTTTCGTAATGCCATTTTTTCTGTCTATGGAATTGGACTTACACCACTTTCATAATCAATGGTTACGCAATTTCTTTTACCCGCCAATTTTAAATTGAACAAAGTATAGGCATTTTTCAAGATATTAAATACTAACTAGTTATAAACAAAAAGTTTACACTAAATTAAGCATAAATTACGTCATATCTCATTTTTTTTAAAAAAGGACTTACACCACTTTCAGAATAAACGGTCTATATTTCTATCGTATATCGTTTATTACCGTAAGTTAATATCCGCTGACCACGAAGATCGACTGTTTAATGTTTTGACCTTGATTTTCGGCTTTCGCAACAATCTGCGTCGTCATAAAAACTGATCACCTTTACGTGAAACGATCCATAACAATAATGAAAGTTGTTATCAACAGGGATTCATAGAGAAGGTTCGTTCGAGAGCGTTCTATTTAAAGTCAGCCCCGATGCAAATGTATCGACGGCTTCGCCGGTGTGCAATGGTGTCCACGGGGTCTTGATAAAAATGCTGGCGTGCGAATTCGGGATCTCGGTTCTCGATCGGTCGTGGCTTACTCGGTGGAACGACTTCGCAATATATCTGCCTCGTAAAACTCCTGCAAGGATTCCTAAGGCGATAAATGCGCGGTTTTCACCCGAGACAATGAATAAAACGAATTGATCCCGTGTGAAGAAAGACCGGGCGTCGATACAATAAAAAGAACAGATTTATACGGCTCGTTTAACAATTTATCGGTATTCGCTTGACATCGGTAGTTATTCGCAAGGAACGCGGCAGTCTTGTCCGTTAACTCGCAACTATATTCGCAAACCAACTGATAATACTTCTCCGTTTAATGTGTGGCAACTAGTTGCGGATTTTACGTATTTATGGTAAAAAATTGGTACATGCCATTTCACAAGGGAGAGTGCTACATCCTACCACAGTCCTTCGACTCTAATTAGATTTAATATTATTATTATCATATTACCATTTATTACTACCATCATTGTTAACGGTATATTATATACCAACGTCACTTCACGATCATTATTTACTACTGTTAGATCGGACGTAATTCAATCGCCTTCTTATCGGACATCACAAAATCTTTCACAACCCTACAGTAGCTCATGAAAGTATTCGCACACTCTTTAAATCTAAATAACTTTTTTATGATTCGACCGGAAGTCTTTACTTTTTTTCAGCATTTCGATGCTGCGATTTATGAAATATGCGAAGAGGATTTTGAAAAAGTTGCAACTGGTATGAATTACATGACAAATAAAAAAAGAAGTTGTTAAATATGTTTTACTTGAGCTACTTACTACAAATTTTAAAGACGCATCTTGTAGATCTATTATAGTTTCGTGCATGCAAAAAAATTCATTGAAGTCGATCAACGTATTGTGAAAATCGCAATTTTTCAATCGATCCTTCCTTTTAAAGAAATAATAGATTAACTTTGTTCTAAATTTATGAAATAAATTCCAACAGATCACAATTATGTTTAGGAAATTATGATAATTTTCAACAATTTTGACGTTAATCAAATTCCTGAATGGTATACCCATTTTATCGCATGCCCTCGTTATTCAATTCATCCAACGTAGTATAAAAATATAAAGATCGACCATCAACATGAACAGGGATGGTCTACTGAGATACCCGTTGAGTTTTTAATGTAGGTTTCCTCGAAAATGAAGTCTTAAATGAACAAATTTCATTCTGTACTTATCGATGTATGTTCTGACATACAATCAACCCCTATCCGGTTGTAACACCAGTTACACGACACCATGTATACCTGTATATAGTCCATTATCTTTCAAAACAGTAAGAAACTTTGAGCTAGCGAGGACGCTTAATTTAGCATAATAAAACGCAACAGCCTGAACATTCAATACCCAGCGTTTACTCTAGCCTCTCTATCATATTTTGGGTACACTATTAAATCGTAGAGCGATAATATATCTACTAAATAACTCGTGGCACGCGTTAAAATATCCGCAGCTCAATGAAAATCGCCAGAATGACGCGCAAGATCGTAGTAGAAGCGATCAGCATAGCCATCAAATTTTATCTGATACCATCGCAAGGGAAATGACAGTGTCCAGTTTCTTTTTGATCACACCTTGTATATTTTTGTACTGTTACGGTGTTCCTTTTGCTATTTCTGTGTCTTCCTTTTTCCAGTCCAAAAGAAAAACGGTTTATGTATATAGTGGAACGTCGGTATTAAAACAATCGATATTATGTTACAAACTACGATAAGAGCATTATCGCGAACCTGTTTTCAGGCGCTGTAAAAGCGATTCCTAACAAGGGGATAAGAAGATAATTGCATAATTGCTCGTAGTAAAACAAATAAGTTCCAGCAGGCCTGCATAATGAGTTGCCGGCCATGAAAAGTAATTACACGTACTGATAATCGGTAGCGCACGACGAGGCTGAGACCAGACACCATGCACGTGTACCGAGTTCATCGTCAGCCACTTTTCTCCGCCGCGGCACTCGCTTCCTTTCAAAGCTGTCGAATTTATTTTTACCAGTTATCACAGATTGTTACAATGTTATTCCTCAATCCCGTCTGCATTTTACGGGTTTGCAATTCGATAACACACGTCTATGCGTGTAGATCGCAAACAACGTGCATGGAATCGCACTCTCTTTAACACTTTGACTGCCATGTCACCCATATATAGCTGACGGAATTATTTATATCGTGTCTAAATGAATTTTAACGTTGATATATTCATTGTATCAAAGTTGATGGTGATCTAGAAAGTGCAAGAAGGTGACAGGAGTATTCTACATTATACATTTTATTTTTTCAATTTTCATTTCATTCAACATCTCATTTCGATTTTGTAGAATTTTCGTGGCTGTTAGCTTGGCAGTCAACGTATTAACAGTAGCTCTACCAAACCAGTTATTTTAACTGGTCCCTAGTTTTCTTTTTCGCAATTATCTTTCGCAGTTATAAAAATGTTTTCATCAGAAATTTTCGGATGTACTTCTTTAATGACGTACATGTTACAATAAGAATTGTATGAAATTTTAATAGATGCAGTCTTGTTGTTATTACAAAGCAATATACATATATCGTTGGATTTATGATTCGGTAGTTGTAGTGTTAATGCATTAAGGACCGCACTATTTTGGGAGAAACTTGCACGTTACTTAAAATCATCGTAACTTTTTCATTTATGAAGCAATTTTTGTGAAACTTTCCGAAATTAAGCAAACGAAAGGAATATCAAGGCAATCGAGTGTAACGCATTGTGTATTGATGTAAACACTTAAAAAGACAAAATATTGTGTTGTTCGGAAAGTAATTTTGTTTTTTCCTGACAGAGGATTTAATTGTATTTTTTTGCACCCAACTTCACACTTAAGCCGCATAATCATTATATGTTTTGAGAGCTGATATAGCAAGGTTTGTGTGTGAAAAAGTCCAATTGACTCTACGCAGTAGTTTTTGGTTGGTGCCCTTTTAAATATGGAGAGCAATAAGCAGCATTTTCGTTATATTTTACTTTTTTACTATAGAATAGGTAAAAATGCTGTTCAAGCCAGAAAGAAATTAACCGATGTGTATGGAGAAGATGTGTTGACAGTACGCCAGTGCCAGAACTGGTTTGCAAAATTTCGATCCGGCAATTTTGATGTCGAAGATGCACCACGTTTTGGAAGGCCGGTTGAAGCTGATAAAGACACGAGAAAGGCATTAGTTGATGCAAACCGGCGAATAACAACACGTGAGATCGGTGAGAGGTTAAATTTATCAAATTCATCTGTTTATGACCACTTGAAAGGCCTAGGTTTAACCTCGAAGCTCGATATATGGGTTCCCCATGTTCTTACGGAGAGAAATTTGTGTCGTTGTGTTGACGTCTGTGATTCGCTTCTAAAACGTCACGAAAATGATCCATTTTTTAAGCGCATCATTACTGGGGACGAAAAATGGGTTGTGTATAACAATGTCAAACGCAAGAGATCATGGAGCAAAAAAGATGAACCGACTCAAAGCATTTCCAAAGCTAATATCCATCAGAAAAAGGTGATGCTGTCTGTTTGATGGGATTTTAAAGGAATCTTTTTTTTGAGCTTTTACCGGATAACACAACAATTAATTCGGAAGTCTGCTGTCATCAGCTGGACAAATTGAATGATGCATTTCAACAGAAAACGCCACAATTAATCAACAGAAAAGGTATAGTGTTCCACCAAGATAATGCGAGACCTTATAGAAGTTTGGTCACTCGCCAAAAGCTTTTACAGCTTGAATGGGATACAATGCCACATCCACCATATTCTTCAGATCTGAAACCTTCGGATTATTATTTGTTCCGGTCACTGCAAAATTTTTTAGACGGTAAAACCTTCACTTCAAATGAGGAGGTCAAAACCACCTCGATCAGTTTTTTGCCAGCAAAGACCAAAAATTTTATGAGCGTGGAATCATACTACTACCAGAAAGATGGCAAAGGGTATTGGACCAGAATGGCCAATATATAATTTAATAAAATATTTGTTCATTATACGAAAATTGTCTTTTGATTTTTACAAAAGAAAAAACGGAATTACTTTCCGAACAACCCAATAAATATGATCTATCAAAATAGGTGACATCTAGGAGACAGCGTGTAAAAAACACAAGTCATCTCGTGTTTCTCCATTAATGGTCTGCTGAGTATGTCAACACGTTAAGCACCACGCCGATTTTCCCTTATCAAGGTACATTTATTATAAAGGCTACTTTTTAAGCAAACAGAGGAATCACTGCTAGTAAAATATTTTTATTTTGCTAAACCAAAGGAATGTAAAATATTTATATTTTGGTAATTTAACACGTTAAGCGTCACGCCGATGTTGCCCTATTTAGGTATTCGCCGTTATTTCGGTACATTCATTAATTTATTGATAGAATTTTTTGATAGAAGTTTTTTAGTTGTATATTGTATTTTGTACCGCCAGTCACCGTCGACTGTCGCGGTCTGGACGGAAAGTACAGCCAAACTTTATTGAAGTAAATGTTAAACTTTATTTAACTAACCGCTCGATTTTCCGTCCAAACCACGTCCGTCACCGTTTTTAATAATTCATTCTTTTGCGAATTTACTTGTGAGTATGAGACATTGATAACCGTGTTCGAATTGTATGTCTAATTCTAAATTACCATTTTATTACCAAGTTACTTGCTTAAAACAATAATAAATGCGCCACAATTTATCTAGTAATTGCTAGTTTTAGTTCACAGTGAGCGATGGCAATATTAGTATTCCATGCAAGTCGACAATTTTAAATTGGCACTAAACGTACCATAGCCGGCATAACGATCGTTTTCAGATTGTTTATTTTACAATTATTAAAGTTATAAAATTGCCTTCGCAGAAAATGCAGAATTAATTAAATTTTGTCATGTTTATAAGATAATATACACTAGCTCGGACTAGTGCTCGGAAATACATAAAATAACGAGTTTTCGAAAGAGTACAGTTGTAAAGTTGTTCAAAACGATGACCTTGACAACATAATTCAAGGTTATTGATATCAGAAAGGTCGCTGGCGAATAATCATCGTTCCGGTGTGCAAAATGCGATAAATAGCAGCACTTATAGGATGTCCTAAAATAAAAAATCTTCTATCACAGATCCGAGCGATTCTTCATCGTTAAAGATCACAGACTCCGTCGACAGTCGCCGATCAAAGGCTCGATCCCCGCTGATTCACAATAATTCTTGGATCATTACCGCGGACATTGTACATAAATTATTCTTATTAGAAGGTATCCGAATCCGATTATCACGATGCTCGATCATTCCTCGTATCGGGCCGTATCCATCGGATCAACGGCGGAAAAGAAATGGAGACAGACCGGCGTACGAGTAAATTTCCCTCTCATTAAAATCCTTTAATTGCCGGTCAAAGTGAGTACTAATCGGTTCCTATCTTCCTGCGCGCCGCCCTGAAGGGAAGACCGCCTTGACTGGCTCTCTCACCGGCAGCAGCGGAGATGGGCCCCGAGGGAGCGGGACACAGGTGAAAAAAGGTAAACACGAGCAAAACAATCAGCACGGCGCTAATAGGCGTAATTACTGGCTTTACAGATCGAGCCCACCAATGACTATCCATCTATTCGTGGCTCGATTCGCACGGACAAGGAGCACGCCTTTGCGGACCCTCCCCGATCGCGTTTACGGTCATCCCAAGCAGATAGCATCGTGCTTTGTTCCGATCTGCGATCTATTTTCGATATGAATAAATCAGATGATGTGGCAGGCGAACCTTTTTATCCTAGTTGGTTTATTGTCGCTTCAACATCTCGGGTGATTAGCGACTACTCTATTTATTCTCACTGTTCTGTCCAAATTGCAGCTGGTTCAAGGCAATCAACGTTCCGATTTAAAACAATGCTGTTTTAATTTTAAACTGTTTCAACACGTTAAGTGCAGAGCTATTTTGCCTAGCTTTCGCGTAACATTTTATTTACGTTTAAACGGAAATAATGCAACTGTGTATACGCAAAAGAATCGCTTAGCCCATTTGTGCTTTTCTGTTTCAATCGAATCTATTGAAATAGTGCGAATATTTCTTAATATTATATGAATTATCTAAAGAGTGTCCCAAAATTAACGCAAAATTTGAATTTGCCGCCATTTTTGCAGTAAATTGTTGGCAACCCTAAAAAAGAACAATTTGACAGCTGAGAGTTTAGGGTTAGTAAAAATGTAGAATTATACGATACAACAACGTGTTTTCATGATTGAACATTATTTAAAAAATGATCAATGTTTGGTGGCCGCAGTTCGAAAATTTTTATACAAAATATGGTCAAAATAGTGTTTTAACCTCGTCAACTGTGAAAAGATTAATTGAGAAATTCAGGGAGACTGGATCAGTTGGAGACGCTAAACACACCGGTCGTCCAAAAACAAATCGTTCAAATGTCAATATCGAAGCAGTGCGTGAAAGTGTTGATGAAAACCCAGGAACATCAATTCGGCGTCATTGGCAGGAATTGCAAATTTCAAGAAAATCTCTACAGCGTATACTCGCAAAACATCTGTGTCTCCATGCTTACAAAATTCAATTAACACAACAATTGAAGCCTAATGACCATGAACAGCGAAGAGAGTTCGTGGAATGAATTATTGAACATCAACAAGTGGATGCTGATTTTTCGAGCAAAATCATCCTAAGCAATGAAGCACATTTTCACCTTGATGGCTTTGTTAATCGCCAAAATTGCCCTGTTTGGGGTTCGGAGAACCCACATGCGATTGTCGAACAACAAATGCACCTACAACGTGTCACTGTTTGGTGCGGATTTTGGGCTGGAGGAATCACTGGACCATACTTTTTTGAAAATGAGACTGGTCAAGCAGTAACTGTTACTGGTACTCGATATCGCGACATGATAACACAGTTCTTTCTGCCGAAATTGGATGCTATTGATGTGGCCATTATGTAGTTTCAACAAGACGGTGCCACATGCCATACAGCCAATGAAACAATTCAATTACTGCATGAGACATTTCCTGGTCGTGTACTCTCTGGTTTCGGTGATCAGAATTGGCCCCCTAGATCGTGTGATTTAACACTATTAGATTTCTTCTTATGGGGTTATTTGAAGTCAAAGGTCTATGTCAACAAGCCCACAACCACCCGTGCATTACAAGAGGAAATTAAATGCTGCATCAACGAAATTCAGCCACAATTATGCAGAGAGGAATTGAAAAATGTCGACAAAAGAGTACGTATGTGCCAGCAAAGCCGTGGAGGCCATTTTCCCGATGTGTTATTCCATAAATAACCCTATCCTATGTACTTTATGATTCAATGAAAACATAACAATCTAAAGACTAAAAACTGTGTTTTCTATTTAATTCAAAGCTTGCGTTAATTTTGGGACATCCTTTATAACATATTAATTTGTAAATTTGATACCGTCAGTCCCCAGGGACTGATATGGCATTCAACGAGTTAACTAGAATACCAAAGCATTTTCTCTAATCTAGGATATTTTCATTCTAGGTGAATTATTTCACCTTAGGAATATGTAATTTTTTTTTATTTTTACACGTTGTTACAAACATTAAATTTTTATTAATTTCTTAAATATAAAGATAGCGATGTTAAAATTGTTTTAAATAAAACTGTGCCAATTTTTTGTGGCTCCGCAGAGTCGCCACTCGAGTGCTAAGGGTTAAAAGATTCTGAATATTCTGACTGGTCTGAATGGGCTGAAGGTCTAAATATACAAGGTGTACAAAACTGATGCGTCTCGATCGTCATGAAAGACTTTTACATTTTTCAATCGATGAAGTTCTGTTAAAAAACCTAGTCGCAAAAATCAAATGTCTTTGATGTAATCTTTTTTTTCCTAGTTGGCTTATTGTCGCTTCAACATCTCGGGTGAGTAGCGACTACTCTATTTATTCTCACTGTTCTGTACAAATTGCAGCTGGTTGAAGGCAATCAACGTTCCGATTTAAAATAATGCTCAAGTTCTTCTGTATTTTAAAAAGTTTTAAAAAGTTTATATATGCTGACTGGTCTGAATATGAAGAAGATGTAAATGTACAAACTGTACAAATCTGTTGCGTCTCGATTATCATGGAGAACTTCGACATTTTTGAATCGATGAAGTTCTGTTGAAAAGCCTAGTCGCAAAATTCAAATGTCTTTGATGCAATCTCTTTTATCCTAGTTGGCTTGTTGTCGCATCAACATCTCAGATTACTAACGACTACTCTATTTATTTCCAGTCTTGTCCTATCCAAATTGCAGCTCGTTTCAGGCAAACAACGTTTCGATTTAAAACGATGCTCTAGTTCTTCTGTATTTTAAAAGATTCTGTATATTCTGGACGGTCTGAATATGAGGAAGGTCCTAAATGTATAGAGTGTATAAAAATGTCGTGTCTCGACCATTCTGGAAGAATTTTACACCTTTAAGTTGATGGAGTTCAGTCAAAAAACCTAGTCCCAAAATTTAGATGGTTAATAGAGACTCTCATAAATAATAATTTAATAAATCTCAAATGAATATTAACTATTCCATTTATTTTCAGTGTTGCTCTGTCCAAATTGTAGCTGATTCAAGGCAATTAAAGCTCAAATTTAAAACAGTAAAAATGTATAAAGAAAGTGTATTTCAAAATCGCGAAATACTTTTAATATCTTTTATTGATCTTGTGAAGATGATTAAAAAGTATCATTATTGCCTAGGTCGATCTCATTCCGCAATGTTTGCATTTAACTAAAAAGATGCAACTAGAAATGAACGTGAAAAACTTTCATAGCATCTCTCCCTTACATCAATCAAATGGATGTTTATTGTCCATTCGAAATATTCAATCAGCAACGTTGCTCCATTTTTACGGTTCGTACAGCTTCAGATTAATTTCAATTAGAAAACATGTACGTGGGCTATTGTGACTAGTAACAATGTAAAATAAATTGGTTCCCACAGCAGAGTTCTCTCGCATCCGACATCCTTCGACCCTTACGCATTGATCGATACACATTGAACGATCGTTCTTTGTGAGATTGGGCGACTTAATTACCGATAGTGAAATGATTAATAACGCAAGTACAAGAGAGCATCCTGATTACATTCTGCAATAAGCAGAAGTCTGTGCCGTGTACATTGTATTACTATGTCGTTATCTTTGCAATTATCGGGATAAATGTGTCTCGGATACTGATTACAAAATGGATTCCATGCTATAATACCTTCTAGAGAAAAACAAGAAGGGAGAGAGCATCATTCAATCGACTTCGTCTTATGATAAGATGTTCTACCGAAGAAAGGAATATAATTTATCTGGAACGAAGAGCTCCGAGACGATACAAAAATTTTAATTTTCCGCTATCGTTATATCACTTATTCTACAAATTCTATAAAATCTTTGTCGCAATTGCTGTTCTCAAAATTCATCCACTACGCAAGAATTTAAATTTTATGCAATATTAATATTACTTTCACTTTAAGATGTATCAGAATCTCAGCAGGAAGCCATCATTGTAATTTACACTGCAAACGTGGGAAGGATGTTCTAATGACAAAACTGCGAATTTTTACGCGAAATAAAAATTTTATAAATAAACTGTAAGAAACAGGAGTCAAGGAAAAAGTTCTTTCCTTTTTCCACTTATTTTAATAAGTTGAAAATTGTATATTGGTGTCGCTAAACTTTCTTGGTATTATCGCTATTTTAACCCTTAGCACTCCAATGGCTCCTCTGAGACGACCCTAAAAATTGTCATACTATTATTCAAAAGAACTATTACATGACTATATTTGCATTTAATAAATCGTTAAAAATTGAACTGTTGTATGGACGGATAATAATAGTAAATTTGACATGCAAAAAAGCAAATGAACAATGTACAATGTAATTATTCTACGTAAAAGAAATGTCTCAATTATGGAATTAAAATTATTGTTGCCGCAGATGCATAAAGTCTGTGGTTTAATAATGACATTAAATGATCTTCTTTAATGCACTGTCTTCATACTTTATCCATAGCCGATTGTTTTGCTGACTGCACAAGAATTTCAATTTCAAGCAAGATTAATATTGCTTGTAGTGTAAGTTATACGACATTTCGATCAAGAATCTTCGAGCAACTTAGGGTACAATCTTAGTAAGGTTTAACCATGCCACGTCAATCGACGATCAAGAAACTGGCCTGATTCACTGTCCTCAAAATAACGCCGACCCGATTCGCGATTAAAACAACGGATCAAATGGTATTGTGTCGGATTATAGAAAAATATCATATCCGTAGAGCAGGCGGAAGGACTTAAACGAACGGATTTGGTGATACCATGGTCGTGACCAATTATTTATAGCATAACGGTGCAGAGTTACCGTGCCAATCGAGATTGTCGATCGTCCTAGTTCGTCGCCAAGAGCGCCTTGCTCCGAATATCGGGATCATTTTCGAATCATACACTCCGGGACAAAAAGATAGCAAATCTCATATTTTTCCTTATTTGGTACCACAAACCGAAGAAAACTGATACTTTATCATGCCAACATTAACATTCACAGATGTATATTGGGGGGAGTAAATTATTCCTAATTTTTAAAATAATTTTTTAGTCCATATTGCAAAAGAAATGCCGCTTAAACTGTAAATTATATTCCTCCTGTAACTGCCCTAACACGTTAATCACTAGGATACCAGGTTAACCCTTTGCCCTACGATTTATTTTACGGTTGCAGTGATTAGAATTTCTTTGCAGTTCATAATTTGCTAAAATACACAATGTTATTAACAGAAATTAATAGTATACATATTTATTATATTCTTTTCAGATTTTACGGGGGTTTTACTTTCAGGGGGCAATCAACTGATGTGCACCGAATTGAATTTGTTATGGAGACACTTTTACATCGATTATTCGGCTGTATCTTTCTTTGAACTTTACGGGACACCCTGTATATTGTGACACAAGAAGCAGAAGCAGTTATATAAAAATTAGACATTAACGGAAACACTGCGCGTACAAATCATCGCACTGTTGCATCAACCTGCGACATGCTTCGGAAATTGAATTTTGTGTTTCGAGCAAATGAATTTATTATAATTAATGTTTATGGGGTCGATACAAAAATGTGAACTGCACTGATACAACGATAAATAAAGACTTTAACACACACAAGAACCATCATTGAATAACGCAGATGGACATTTCACGTGGCGTTGGACATATTGTTCTGCCCAAATTTCCGCTGGTTCAAGGTAACAACGTTCTAAACCAGCAAAAATGTATAATATTCTGAACAGTCCGGTACATGTCCCCGTTCAAATTGTACCGAAGGTACTACAGTTCCGAAGTTTTAAACATTCACTGTGTACTAGTCTGTTCGAAAGTTCAATGTGCACAAGTTAGAAAGTTCAATGTGAACAAGTTCCAACCGATCTGAACTGTCGATGTGTACTGGTTCAAGGTTCTGAATAATCCGTCGCTATCAAAGCTCGCATTACTCCTTTACATACAATATATATACGTACAATCGGATCTGTCAGATCCGTGACAACCCCTATCTCCCATTACTTTCTTAGGGGTTGTTCACCATGAAGTAATTCGTCATTATGGCGATTCCATATAGACAGTCGGCCGTAACAATTTAGTACTGACTGTTTGAAATATTTGTCTGAATTCTGACTCGACGTCAGCAAACTGTAAAATTTTACTTCCTCAAGAAAATATTTCAAATATTTGCGTTGCTCCTCGCTGCAAAGGGTTACGCAGAACCTGTCCAAATACCGCATAACTTCTTCGAACTCTGCTTTAACGATTCAAATTTAAAAACTCTTAATTGTCTGTCGGTACAATCGGATCTGTCCGATCCGTGACAACCCCTATCTCCCATTACATTCTTAACCCTTTCAGCGCTAAGTTGCCCGACGTAAAATGTGCGCCATGGA
>CM052093.1:4474362-4487066 GCA_028453745.1 Agapostemon virescens | reverse complement strand
GTCTACTGTCATCAGCTGGACAAACTGAATGATGCACTTCAACAGAAAAGGCCAGAATTAATCAACAGAAAAGGTGTAGTGTTCTACCAAGATAATGCGAGATCTCATACAAGTTTGGTCACTCGCCAAAAGCTTTTACAGCTTGAATGGGATACAATGCCACACCCACCATATTCTCCAGATCTGGCACCTTCGGATTATTATTTGTTCCGGTCGCTGCAAAATTTTTTAGACGGTAAAACCTTCACTTCAACTGAGGAGGTCAAAAACCACCTCAATCAGTTTTTTGCCAGCAAAGACCTAAAATTTAAGAGCGTGGAATCATGCTACTACCAGAAAGATGGCAAAAGGTATTGGACCAGAATGGCCAATATATAATTTAATAAAATATTTGTTCATTATCCGAAAATTGTCTTTCATTTTCACAAAAAAAACGAAATTACTTCCCGAACAACCCAATATAAAGAAATCTATTCAATCGATTCTTATGAAGGCAATTTTATATTTGCAATAATATTAAAATAGAAAATATAAGAAGGATCATTTGACCTACTGTGGTAGGTTTAGTGTTAAGAACGTTGTTACATGGTTTTCGACTTGTTACAATTATTGAAAAGAGAAATACGTTCTCGTCCAGCTTCCATTTCTGACGATCGATTTGGAACAGTTTTATTTTACGTAATAATCCATTCAAACATTTTGAAAATGCATGTGACTGGTCGATAGTTGAATAATTCGCGACGCGTGGTATAATATAAAATTTTAAAAGCGAGATAGTAATGTGTAGGTTTTTATGTAATATAAATAACGATTTCATGTATTTCCGAGCACGTCTCGTCGTCAATTGCGATCTCTCTTCTGCTCGAGAGAAACGAAAAGAAGAGTTATCGATCGAATTAAAACAATTAGCGTCGAATTCGATTAGCGTACCTTTTTAAAAACAATTGGCGGATGAATTATCCCTACAAACGATAAAGAAAGAAAGAAATCTTGGATATAGATCGCAGAATTAACTTCTTCAGAATTTGTAATATATAACGATAATTTATATTATCCTCGTTTATAGATTATGGAGCTTCTCTAACTATGAATCCTTTTTGCACGTTGTACATATCTATTGGTAACAATTTTGAATGCCCTAACGTGTTCCAGAACAAGTTAGACGTTTCTGTTATAAAATTGAGATCGAATTCTATTGTCACACTCATATTGCCAATTTTCGTGTTGTAACAATTTGACCTAGTTCTCACTTTTTATTTTGCACATCTACAATCGATGATAAACATATTATTTATGACGGTATTATCATTGAATTTATTGCACCATGGATAGACGAACGCTCATAAAACAATAACGTTCGCAGAAATGCAGTCTTTACACAATGGTGAATGGGAGTGGTTCGATATACACTTTCATCGTCAAGCCGCGGATAATTTGCATAACTTTTCAATCGAACAGCTTCGAAAATTTATCAGCAAAAAACCTGCCAATAAATTCACTGCATGAATAAAACGTCAAGAGTTGCAGAAATTTTTAATTCCACGCATGAACATTCTACAAAACTTCCTCTAAACTATTAAAAATATACACATACGTTAGAAACATTTAAAAAAGTCATTTTTCATTTGTTCTGCATTGGAAAATAGTCCCTAAAAGATAATCTCTTAGTTGCTGTTATTACAAGTGGTTGCCTCCGATTTCAAGATTGCATTAATGCTCGCCGTGCAAACAACACGTTTCGCATAAGTAAATGTATAATTTGTTTACAGATCTGATACGTATTCCAAGTTCCATTATCCGTTACCGCAGATGCGATCAGGCTTCACTCTCTATCACAAATGTTCGACTGCGCGTGGAACTTGACTGTACACTGTCCTGACCTTGGAGAACGATACCGTGTTTTCCAGTAAAAGTCTCTAAAGGCTTCACGAGGCGAGCTGATGCAGCAAAAACTTCGTTTTCCATTGCACACAATTCATTCAACAATTTTAACCCAGGTTCGAATTGTGACGGGTCCTTCGATACATCTGGCAGTCGAATTCGCTCAGGGCGGTAGTTAGACATTACACAAACATCGAACCTCCCAGCGAAAGTCCTTGGTACCTGACGAGTCTATCTTACTTAGGTATATCTACAGTGAATCACTTTAATATTCGGACACTATACAATTTTCACTCTGTCGCATTGTAATTTTGTTCACGTTGAAGAAAAAGAAATTAATTCTAAATTACATTACTGTATAGGGTCTAATTAATAAAAGCATAATTTTTATTTATATAATCACTAACATTTACTAAGTATTTTATTTTAAAGAAAACAATGTCTAGTTTGAATGTAACAATTTGCGTGAGCTAGTGTGATATTTAATCCGATTGTGATGTATGTTTACAAACATTACAGTCTGTGTAAACTGTCTCAAGCCTCAGAAAATCAGATGTGTTTAGATATTCACAAGATGACTACTCTTGTGAAATCGCGTGGAGAAAAATAAAGAAAGCACAAAGAATTTGCCTCAAAAACAATTGACTCACTGTGGGCAGTCAGACAGCCCTTGATAATGGGGTTGGTCATCCAATATTACATTTGTCATGTAATTCATATAAATTTCAACTTTTTCGAAATCCTTCTAGCATATTATTTAGTAAATCCAATGCATTTAATTGCTCAAAAAAAGTCAAGAGGTTTGACAACCAATATTAACACTTTATCGACCGGAAGCCTATTAATAGGCTTTTTAATATTAGGACTGTATCAAAATGAAGATTAAAATTCTATTTTTACATTCCAATTTGTAACAACATTATTAAACAATATTATTGGGAATGCATTGTTGATCCGCAATAAAAATTGTTGTGAGCGTTGAAAGACCCATTAAAAAGTTTTCAGTCATGGATCATGGGCCTTACAAAAATTCTGAAGTAATCGCCGGTCGATAAAGTGTTAAAAATGTTATTTTAAAGAGTCTCCGAATACTTTAGTGAGCCACTACTGTACCCGGTAACCGGTATCGCACGACCATAGACGTTTTTACGCCCAGCGTGGTTTTCCACCGGTAACATTTTTGTCTACTTTCGCAGGGCTATCTGTCCTTTCAGAGGAAGAATAAATAGCCCTCCGGATGCCTCGGAGGGTTTCATTCGTCCTACCGTTATCTGCGAGTCGTCACGAGTATTTACCGCGACAAACGCTTTCGTGACTCAGAGCCGATTCTAGTCACAGTATATATATATATATATATATTTTGTAAACCTTGTCACGAATAAACATCGAGTATTAACACATTTCCGTCTGGCAACACAGCGGTATGTTTTTCCTTGACTGCTCGTGAAATGCCGGAGACATATAAATAGGATTTTACACAATCTGCATCAAATTCCAGCATATGTACAATTCCATATGTACATATACATATGTAATTTAATATAAAGAAAAGTATACATATGGACCGTTTCTTTTGAAAGTGGTGCAAGTCCACTTTCTTCTGTTTCAAGAGAACTAAATGTTAGCAGATCTGAGAATTAAAAAATATAGGTTAATTATGTGAAGTCTGGGAATGTTTGTACTAATTTATGAATATGTAATTTGATTATATAAATTTCTTTTAGGCGAATTTAACTAAAATAATATATATTTCCAGGCTGCAAATGGACTTACACCACTTTCATAATTAGTCAATTGTAAATATCACTTAATTTCAATTTTGAAATAACAAATATCACTTAAAATATATTTCATATTAATCCAATTTTGTTTATAAATAATAACAAGAAATAAAATAGAATTAGTATTTTTTATTTTGAACGTTAATTATATTTATATATTGTTAAACTTAACACAAGATACTGGTATTATTAATTATTTATGCTCTTCATATGGCAGTGTTTTGAAATATTCATTATGCACAGGAGGTGTATAAGGTAATAGCTGCTGCATATCCTTATATTTTTCGTATGTAATAGGCCTGGCATCGTGATACAAAGGCGCCAGGCCGATTTTTTCAAATTTTCGCGGTCTTCCCCGACATGTAGGTGATAAATTTAGAGTCTTCAATTCTGTGTCCTCCATTGATGTTTTATAGAAAATAGTATACGGTGCACTTTTGCAAAATCTCATCCAACATATTTGCAACCAATTTACTTTTTCTCCATTAGTGTTTCTTCTTATCTGTTTTTTTAATTGTGTTTTGTAGATTTTTTGTTGAAACGAAATTCTCTCGTTTCATTTCATGTAAAATAAATTTATTATGTTGTCTACATTGGTTTATAACGTCATAATAATCCTTTTGATGTATACAGGAAATTCTTTTTTCGTGATGCCATTTTTTGTCTATGGAAATTGGACTTACACCACTTTCATAATCAATGGTTACGCAATTTCTTTTACTGGCCAATTTTAAATTGAACAAAGCATAGGCATTTTTTAAGATATTAAATACTAACTAGTTATAAACAAAAAGTTTTCACTAAATTAAGCATAAATTTCGTCGGGTAAGTGCAATGGGGTCTAACAGAGTCTGCTTGCCAGTAGTCATTTCGGCCTGCCCCAGATCCTCAAGGGACCGAATCCCTAAATTTTGTCAACGCAAATTACGAAAATGTAACATTTATACTTCATGCTACGTGATATACATAAAACTGTAACCAAACGATGATTATTCTTATGTACAAATATTGTTTCTAGAAGAGAATCTCGTTTCTATCTTTTTCATAATGTTTTATATCGTCGTTATTCGTACGATTTTCAACAAATATTGAAATACAATTGGCACTACTTTATTCTTCCTTTATTTCGTAATGTGCTGCTTTCTGAATTATGTAAATATCATTGTTAGTTTGACTTTTATGAGCTTTTTCCCAGATCTTAACAAATCCGTTAAATTACACCGGTATTCTTCGCACAGCTACGATACTTTTGTTCGGCACTGAGAGGGTTAACATCTTTCCAATATCCCATGTTTAAGGCAAGCTCTGCTAGGTAGTCTTCCTCTTCTCCTCTTCTATCAGGCCCAGGAAACGCTTCCTTCCTTTTCTCTCCTCTACCATCACCTTTTCAGCGACTTAAATTAAATTAAAAATTTCATTATTTACAAGTAAACAATCCGCTTTAGCTGTTTGAGTCCCAGGGTGTATTGAAAGAACACTGTCGAAGATTCGCAAAAAGCGCATCCGTACTTTCTCTAAATGAGTACGAAAAGGTCCAAGCAACGCGATGGCGGTTGTTTTATTTTATGTCGAGAAATACCAAGCGGCGCGATAGCGCTTTGTTTATTTTATATCGATGAATCCCAATCGGATCAATAGCGCTTCTTGTATGTGTAACCCGATTCTCGCCTTTTTCTCATAGCTCCGTCACATTTATTACAGTTTGCAAAGTGATCGGACGTATTCTTATAGTATTTTAATGTACTATTTACATTAACACTTTGACTGCCACGTCACCCATATGTGGGTGACAGAATTATTTGTACATGTTTAAAAATAAATTTTTATGTTAATATGTTCGTTGTACTCAATTTAATTGATATCTGGAAAATACAAGAAGGTTGAAAGCGAAACATTTGTCATACATTTAAAATTTTAAATTGTAGCTTTATTAAATAAATTACTTTGGTTTTGTGGCATTTTTGAGGTTGTTAGTATGGCAGTTAAAGTGTTAAAAGGAGCTGTGTGATGTACTTGTGTCAGTAAATCTGAACGCGCGACTTCGACAATCGGTAACGCACCGTCAGTTGTTCACAATGCTCGAAATTTGCTGGGTTTTCTCGACGTAAAATCTCAACAGCGCTGTTTGGGACTCAAACGGTTAACCTTAAAACGTCTTTGGCACGACTTGAAGTACACGATGAGCTAATAAATGATGAAGAGATATTAACATGCGCAGAAACGACATTGCTTTCCGGTGGTGCCCCGAATACAAATGTGTTTTAGACCGTACAAACGAGACTCCCTGGAGCAGCCTGTTGCCCGATGAAGTAAGGAAAAATCACGCAGGATAATCTCCGTGCGCAACAGTGGTGGTTTAAAGTAAAAGTCACACCGCGGCAAATTAACGTTCTAATAAACACGTCTTACCCGAAGTGAAATAAGAGACAGAAAATCCGTCGGCACATTCGAACGCACCTAATGTCGTTAAACGTCCCTCGATCGCTACTTGCCGAACGTAATAAAAATGCGAAAAATTCCAGCAGTTAGCCCATAAAATCTGCATAACATTGGCCACTTGTCTCAGCACGACGTTACCTGCTTCGTGGCTAGGGGGCTAATTGCGCGGCTCGGTGTAGGAACAATCGAGGACGTGGTTCGCGTCAACCGTCTCTCTCTCTCTCTCTTTCTCTCTTTTTCTCTCGTCTGTTTCGGCTACATTCTTCTGGGTGCTCGCAAAAAATCACCTCGGAATCCAGAAACAAAAACGCGAAAAATTACACGGCCGTCAGCAAGGACCGGCGTCGCTTTCATCGCGCGACCAAGCCGATTACGCTCGGTGCGCTCGACTTACAAATCCGCCGTAGTATTTCCATCTTATCAGCATTGCAAATGAAAAATACGCGAGCCCGAAGAAGCTACGGCCGGTTTGGCCAAGATGAAAAGAAAAATAATCGAAGAGGGGGGAGAAAAAAATACATTTATTCGGCCCCCGTGAACTCCGCGTCCGGATTAATACACCAGGCGGGCATTGTTTCGTGGTTTGACTTTTTATAATCGACCATTGTTCCTTTGCGGGAACTTGTTCCGAGGCAGCGCATTATTAAAGAAAAGAGGGGGTCGACGAAAGTGTGTGAACGGAAATTTTGGAGTTTCTGGAGGCACACGGTGGTAGCAGTATCTTCGTTTCGATCGAAACAGTCGTGGAATTTTTCGATAGGTTACATTTAAAAATTGTAAGCCTTTTTATATTTTCGATCGTGTCACTACTGTTGTTAACCCTTTGCACTCGAGACCTTTTCCGTGTGGACGAACCAGCAACTCGAGACGTTTCGGAGCATTTTTGGTGAATTTCTTACCTCTAACTTAACACTTTATCGATTATTTCAGAATTTTTGTAAGGCCCATGATCCATGACTGAAAACTTTTTAATGGGTCTTTCAACGCTGACAGCAAATTTTATTGCGGATCAACAATGCATCCCCAATAATATTGTCTAATAATGTTATTACAAATTGGAATGTAAAAATAGAATTTTAAGCTTCATTTTGATACAGCGCTAATATTGAAAAGCCTATTAATAGGCTTCCGGTCGATAAAGTGTTAAAATGATCACATATATAAATTAATGTATAAAATTTTTATATTTTAACATTTCGCGTATTAGTAATAACTAATTAGTAATAACTCCTTAGGAAGATAATTTCTTAACACGTTGAATACCGAGCGAATTTCGCGTACTTCAAACAAGTTTCATTTATTTTATTCGTGGAAGTGATCAGTGTTATTAAAAAGAATTTTTAGTTACTGTATAATGAAGCTCTCACCTCATACTGCAATCTGGTTAACTTCCATAATAATGAATCGATGTCTAAAGCCGTTAATTTAATGATAATCATTGTTAAACGACGCAATGGCGCAGGTCACCGGTGATCACCATGGCATTCAACGTGTTAAACATTAATTTTTGTAATTTTGCTTTGTACGATATTTGATGTAACAATTGCCGAGATGAATGCCCCGTCTGTCGAGACAAGTATTACAATAACATGTTTGATGCCTTTTGCCGGGTTTACTTCTTTGAGAGCAGACTCTGCAATCTTGCCTGTTAGAATAGTATGCAGCTTTCCATTCAGGAGGATGTCTTCCAAATTGGAGGTTGAAGTTGAAGCTCGGTTACGCGTCTGTCGAAAATCTCCAGTCGGTTCGTTAACTAAGTTTTTCACATATAGCAGGTGACTAAGCCGCTGTTCTCTTCGTACGTTGAGACATACTGATCTGCACGATCGACACCTCCCATATGTTTTTTATAATGTATTACAATATTAGGTTTTTTGACGGTAACTTCAATACCACCTTGTAAAATTCTTTTTACAGGAGTTATTCCTGCATTATTCCGATTGGTCAGACATGTAACAACCCTCATGTCGTTCCATGCTAAAACTATTCCTATTGCGGCATGTTACTGTAGATTTCTCGCGAAATTTTGCATTTTTTATTTGATTTGGCAGATGCTTCCTATTTGTTAAAATTATAGGATTAAGATTAGGATGTTATTCACACGCCGCTTATTTTTCTAAAAACGCCAAGGAAATGTTTAACACTTTAACTGCCATGTCACCCATATATGGGTGACAAAATTGTTTGTCCATGTTTAAAAATAAATTTGTACATTAGTATATTCATTGCACTAAATTTAGTTGAAATCTGGAGAATAGGAGAAGGTTGAAGGATAACTTTGTCCTGTACATTTTAAGTTTTCAATTGTAGATTCGTTGAACAAATTACTTTGATTTTTATGGGATTTTTGTCGTAGTTGGTTAGGCAGTTAAATTGTTAAGGCGAGATAACGTATTGGTGAGCGAGAGTCACCTTTCGAGTTGCGGCATCTAATAATGTGGTGAGGGAGAGTCAACTCTCCAGTGCAAAGGGTTAATTTTGTACGTTAACATTGCAACTCTGTTTTAACAGTTTTAACAGGGATTGTACGCTCGAATAATGAAAGCATTATTTTATGTGTTCGTATCGCGCTGTGACGCGGTCAATGATTTCGCATCGCCGAAGGTCGTAAATCTTCGGTTCGGATCCCTGACCACGCGAGTTCGAGACGATTCCCTACTATCCGGTTCGATTGACATTTATATTTTCAAATTAAAATTCAGCCACCACCAACCTTCAGTTCTGGAAAATATCTAAATGTTAATTTGTAGTATACGCCAACAATTTGGTGGTACGAAATTAATTTACATAATTCGATCGGGCGTCTCTACGTAAAATAATAAAACATGCGTATATCGCGTGTAAGAAACCGGACGATTACATAAAAATCTGTTTTTACATATTTTTACACATTGCGTACGGGTCATGAGATATCTCGTTTTTAGCAAATCGAACGTTGCGGACGGGCCACGAGATATCTCGTTTTCATGTTTTTTTCGATTCAATCGACAACTTAACACTTTATCGACCGGCGATTATTTCAGAATTTTTGTAAGGCCCATGATCCATGACTGAAAACTTTTTAATGGGTCTATCAACGCTGACAGCAATTTTTATTACGGATCAACACTGCATCCCCAATAATATTGTCTAATAATGTTGTTACAAATTGAAATGTAAAAATAGAATTTTAAGCTTCATTTTGATACAGCGCTAATATTGAAAAGCCTATTAATAGGCTTCCGGTCGATAAAGTGTTAAGCAACCAGCGGCAAATATTTTTGTTACGTTACCAGGGTAACGAAGCCTCTCCCATTCTTAAGACAAATGATGAGCGAGATAATTGAATTTTGACATTCAGAGCATGTAGCGTTTCAAAGCTCCATGCTTCTGGAGCGTTCGAAAATGTGCGGGCTTTCAGCGCGGGTTGAACGCGCGGAGTGCTGTACGTAATGTGTTAACATACTTCTAATATTTTGAATAAATTGCGAGTAACGTAACAATATACTTCGACGCTTTCGTATCTGTACGTCTCGACTCTACTCGTTTCCATGGTGAACGTACAAACTTCTCGGTCCAGTAACCAAACATGACGATCAACCGCGTGGAATCGAACTTTCAACAATCAAAAATATCAATCGAATTCCTCGGCGCTCTCTACCATTTACCACCGTTGCCGTGCATTTTTCGAGCATCGACGAAAAAATAAAAAAATAGGAAACGCGACACGTGTCCAGCGTTTAGCGTCGAAAAGAAAAGGAAAAACAGGCGAAAAGCGAAAGCGGAGCCGATTGGTTCGACGCGTGTACACGCTCGCTGGTTCGCGAGAGAACGAATGACAGACTGAGAAGGCCGGGCACGTAATAAGGGTCATCAGTTACCACCCACGACCCATAAAGGCCTCGTTTATGGTTGTCAGAGAGGAGAGACGGAGAGAGCGAGAGGGAGAGAGAGAACCGTACACCGGTCGCACACGAATTAACGCCGGAATTAGTGCATTGGGCCAGCGACGCGTGTTCATTACGAACAAATTGCCGGCACAAAGACCGCCTCGAAACGCGGGCACGCCGCTAAATAGATGTAATTCCGAGTTAACCACACGTCGGATCAACCCGGCACATCTGCCACATGGCCGCATGCTCTGCGAGTTTACATCCGCGTTGCAGCTGGCTAGAAAAAGAGAAAACCGCCGTGCACAGCGGGGTAAGCACGCGAATTAATTTCGACACGGCTCGTTTACGAGGTCGTTCACACTGGGAAAAAGTGTATTGGCATTCGACGAAGTTCGGCTTATGTTGGAATTTATTTCATAAATTTAGAACAAAATTAATCTATTATTTCTTTAAAAGAAAAGATCGATTGAACTGGCTTTTCCGCTGTATATGCATACAGTAAGACCCCGCTTAACGCGGGGGATACGTTCCAATAAGTTCCAGCGCTAAACGAAACAGCGTTAAACGAGGCAACTTAACACGTACATATGTAAATATCTAATGGGGATCAGTGAAAAAGAACAGAAAATAAGAAAATTTATCAGTTCTTTTTTTGTTTTATATATTTTGTAACATTTGTTGTTAAATACTTTTTATTACATTGAGTACAGACTTATTTATTGCTAATATCGATTTTTATTCATAAAACAACAAACAGTGGTTTTAATTTAAAGTCTCCATTAGCGTTACCACCTAGTAGAAGTGTTAAACTATCTTTTGCAGCTTTAAATTCTGGTGCTCGCTTTCCTTCGCGGGACAAAAATGTACGTTTTGGCATTCTCTTCCAAAAAAGGCCCGTTTCATCGAAATTGAAAACTAATTCAGGAGGATAATTCCCTCGTTCAATGATTGCTTTTAATGTCGCTGGAAATGCAGCAGCTGCTTTTGTATCTCCACTTGCCGCTTCTCCAGTAATCTGTATGTTATGAAGATTGTTTCTATTTTTTAATCGATGGAACCACTCTTGACTAGCGACAAAATTTTCACTGGTGTCGCCTTTTTCATTCTGAATATAGTTAAAAATTGTTCTCGCTTTTTCCATTATAATTGCTTAACTTAATGGCATATTGCGTTCAACTTCACCGTCAATCCAGATGGAAAGTCGTTTTTCCATTTCCTCAATCACATTGCTTCTAGAACGTGTAATTGTTGTTGCAGAAGTCGTTGTGGTTGTAGTTGCTGATAACACGATTTTTTCTTTATTTTTTAAAATTGTCCGTATTGTTGAAGTCGTCAAATTTAATATAGTACCGATATGAGATTGCCGTTGGCCTGCATCTAATCGTCTTAACACCTTCATTTTAGTTTCCAGCGAAATGCTTTTTCTTGTCGCTTTACGTTCATTTTCTTTGCAATCACCCATCGTAAGAACTAAAAATTGCCTAATTTATCACAATAAAATAAAATATTATGTTTATATCCTTAGTAACGTTGATGGCAGTTAATAAATCAACTGTGACGCAGGAAAGATGCGTTCGTACTATGACTGCTACTTCGAGGAATACAGTTGGAACCTTTATTCTGGACAGACTAACAAAAGAGAGTTGGAAAAGATACATAGTATACACCGTCGTTATATAGTGCATCGCTTTTGGTTGGTGGATGGCCGTTTCATTTGCACACATATACAACAAGTATCAATACAGTATGCGATTTAGGGGAATCCCAATACTACCGCGTAATACTGAAACAGCGTTAAACGGGGTCTTACTGTACATTGTATGTTGCCCCTGGCATGGGACCCTCGATCCTCGGTTGTTTTTATTCGACTGTTCCTCCTCTGTTTCGATCTCTTATGTCTTTCATTAGTAATGTTTCTTTCGAAGTGAAAAGACGTGTCTCACAGCGTGCTTCTAGAGAAACTATTAAAATATATAAATTTTATTTCATATTCTATAATAGAGTGGAATTTTATTATATACGCATATTCCAATAGCAACCATCCACTTTGAAGAGGTGAAAACAGCCCTCTAAGTTGGGGTATTTTTGAGATATCTCGGAAACCAGAGGTCGAAAAGATTTGAATTTTTTTTTAAATTGTGTGTTTTTCAATGGGAAATGTAGTCGCGGAAGAAAATTTTAACAAAAGTTTTTTGTTTAAACAATAAAGCTATAAGCTCCCATAAGTTTCATCAAAATCGGATTTTCGCATCTGAATATGTTCCCTTGTTAGCACGAACTACAGAAATCTGAACTGATGTCCAAAAATACGTAAAGTTTTTATGTGGACGAAGAAGAGTGATATTCGGTGCAATGGTCAACGGATGGATAAGGTACAGGATGCTAGAAAGTCTGGAATTTAGAAGCTATGACTTTTGTGTTAGGATGATTCATTCTGCGTTTTTTACATTGGTCATGAGTCGGTCATACAACATTCTTGATATGAGTAGAAACAATTTGTATGTTGCATAAAAATCTAGTCTAGTAGTAGCGACTGTGAAAATTGACTTACATTTGTACTGCTTTGGAACTACCAAACCAGTCATTTTGACTGGTCCCTAGTTTCTTCTTTCGCAATTATTGAAGTTATAAAAATGTTTTCATCCGAAATTTTCAGATGTACTTCTTTAATGACGTATACCTTACAATAAAAATTGTATGAATTTTTAATAGATGCAGTCTTGTTATTATT
>CM052093.1:4427814-4445543 GCA_028453745.1 Agapostemon virescens | reverse complement strand
TTGGGTGAAATGGCTAGACAAATACCAGAAGAGGTACACAACCGGCATTGTATGTTTTTTGAGTTTTGCAACTGTACTACTAAAAACATTTGCGAAGTTTATTCAAGTGCGTTAGATATTAGTCTTCTAAGTTCAGATTCGGTAATTTTGATTTTTCCGACTCGCATTGATCGGGAAGTACCAACAACTTTAGACAGTGACTCGATAAGGGCGGAAATGGAAGCAAGTACGTTTCAGACGAATAAACAAAATTTATTTGTTTGAATTTAATGTAAGAAAACGAAATTACTTTCCGGTTTCATTAATATGCTTTAAAAACAAACCCTCGTGCTAAGGTGCAGCAGCTTGCAGCAACCCGACATCTTGCACCCAGATGCACCTCTCGCATTTTTCACTCGTTTCCCATGCTTCTCGATCAGACACACACGCTCCACTACCATTTTGCTAACGAATTTTGAGTATGCTAAGGGATCGAACATGATAGTGAGCGGATGCAGTGGAAGTCTTATTTGCGATGTGATACAAGTTGCGAGATCGGGTTTATTATCCCGAATAGTTTATGTCAACTCTGTTTTTGTAAATAGGACCGTATAGTTTGTTTATTTACTATCTGATAGAGCATCTCAAGGACGAATGCAACGATTTACTGTGAAGGTCGTGCGAGGTTCATCAAGGTCAACTGTTATAGAAAATAAATTGTTTTAAAACAATCTTCGGATACTTCGGCGATTTTCATTTAGGATTTACGATTTACTATTTGCGTACTCGCTGCTGGCAGAAGCGTTCAAAATGACGGTGACTAACACGTTGCATTAGTGATGACATAGCCTGGCAATTATCTATGATGACAAGTATCTATTATACGGATCTTTGTATACAGTCTAAAATGTTTAACATGTTTCCACCGACAGTTGTTCCTTTTGTTATCCATGTTTCCGGTGTTCTCACAACTTTTTATAATGTTTGCGATAACAAAAAGTGGAGATCTATTACTATCGGGAAATCTTTCGCACATGTACCATTTCCCTCATAATTCCATGACATTCGCCATAAATGATAACCGCTTCTACTTTCTCTGTTATCTTGCAAATAAAAGATTACCTTGGTCGGAAAAAAGGGCAGACCGGTTAAGTTACGTTATCGGCTGTTATTATGTAAAAGAATAAATACAAACAACGTAAAAATCTGACAACATCGTGATTAAACGTATTGTGCAATTAAATAGTCTTGTTAAAAATGGTTCACCTGTTTTGCAAATAAGCGTCTTCTCTGAAGCAACAAATATGGAAATAGTATTTTCTCAAACTACTAACCCCTTTGCAATCGAAGCAACTCCATTTCAAAAACGAAACAATATTTTTGCCTATAATAGCTTTGTTGCGCATAGTTTATTTCACATGAAATTCATTATTATTACTCGTACTTGTACTATTAAGAAATTGTAAAATTAAAAGTTAATTGAAGATCAGAAGTTGTAAAAATTGTTTTAAGTAATAGTGTGGCAATTTTCAGTGGTGCCTTAGAGTCACCGTTCGAGCGCGAAGGGTTAATTTGTATATGGAATTTTGTACTATATTTGTCTTTGCAACAGTTAAATATTTATTGACTTCTTAGATACAAACATAGCGATGTAAAAATTGTTTTAAATAATAGAGTGGCAATATTCAGTGGTGTCTTCGAGTCACCGTTCGAGCGCGAAGGGTTAATTTGCATACGGAATTTTGTACGATTTTTGTCTTCGCAACAGTTCAATATTTATTGACTTCTTAGATACAAACATAGCGACGTACAACTTGTTTAAATAATATAATGACAATATTAGTGACACCTCAGAGGCGCCATTCGAATTCTAAGGGTCGACACGAGTAACTGCATTGAAAAAGGCAAACTAAATTGGAGTAACGACTTTGTCCGTGTATTCGGTGATTGGATAAACGATTTTTGATTCTGCTGACCACAGTGTTTTATTAACTTTCGTTTCAATGTCAGGAACGAGTTCGATAAATGAGCTCTAGTAACCTAAGTGTTGCCTGCTCCTCTTTCACACGTCCACATTCATATTTTCGACCGGACGTGTTCAGACTCGTTCCGGGAAACTCTGCACACGAGTCAGGGGTTCACTGACGCATCAGATTCTTCATTCATAAAGCTGAGATGCACACGCGGTCTATCGTAATGCTAACATTACGACGCCAAGGAAACGTTGCGAGTTTGCACTTGAATTAAATTAGGTCGAGTGCTCCTCGTTCATCAATGAATCGCGGCGGCAAAACGATTTCCGAGCTTGATTTCTTGGCCTTCGTTCCGATGAATCAGCGTCGATCGCTGTTTCAGTTAAAAGCATAACTCAGGAGACTACAGTGACATGTTCTTGCACACGGTGTGCTGTTACGGAACGTTAGAAAATTCGTTTTTCATGGATATATACCTGGTAACTGGTGGTACAGCTGAAAAATTTGTGGTATTCTTATTAATGGCAAACCTATGATTTCGAAAAGGTCGCCTTTCAAAATCTGTCGAATTTGCGATGTTTTAACATTTAAAGGATTTTTAAGATAATATCACCAGCTTTTCGAGAAATACCCATTCTCCTTTCATTTGTGCTCATAATTATCAAAGTGGTCTATGTTATATATTTCTCGTTTAGAGATATTTAATGAATTGCATTTGAATAAATTAAAATATATTTTTATATTATGCAACATTTTAATTTAGAATTTTATTAGTCGTAGTTAATGGAAACTTATTATGAATATGAAATATCGTGTGAATTTCATACGAAAATGTTGTTTTTAAAGTTTGAATTGACTTAGACCATTTTCAAAATTAACTGAATGTCCTAAAAATGACTGAAAGCAATAAAAAAACTACGAGTTTTATTAGCAACAATAATTTTAATGAAATAATTCATGAACATTTGTTAATTATTTTTAAGAAATAATCCATTTTTCTCATTTTAGGCATTTATTACTATGAGTTTAAGATTCTTAAAATATTCCTGAAAAACTGAAGGGATGTATGGTAGTAAACACATAATATCTTTATGTTTTTCTTCCGTTACTGGTCTAGTGGTGGTGTATAATGGAAATAATTTAATATTTCCGTATGTTTTTGGTCTTCCTCTTTTAGGTGATAGATCCAAAACGTGGAATTTAGAATCACCTAAGGAAGTTTTATAGAACATCTTATAAGGTTCATTTTTCAACAACCTCATCCATTGAATGTGCAGCCAAGAGACAGATTCGCCTGCGGTATTTTTTACTCTTCTTATCGTTGACACTTCTAGTGGTTTCGTTTTAATAAAATCCGGCTGCGACATTCGTTTTACCAAAAATGTAATTCTTCTTCTACACTTTTCTATCAATTCATAATAATGTTCAGGGTTGTATAAGTAATTTTCTGTTATTATTTTCATTTCTATCAACCCAAAATCACGGTCATTCGGTAGGAAGGACTAACCAGATACCAAAAATTTGTGGTCTATCGTTTCAATATTATTATTTAATGACTGAGCAATTTTCATTCATGTCAATGCTACTTTAATGTTACGATTTTGGGCTGAACAAACATCATTGTATGATATTATGCGTTTTTATTGTCGTTTGTCGGCTTATTGTATAGTTCAAAATCGCGCCAAAAAGGGCCACGTGCCATTTTAAGGTTATGTTTATATAACTTCTTTAACTTTTTGACTTAGTCCACTTTCATAATTAAATTAAATGAATTCCATATAATGTTGAAATTACAACCACTATCTAATGGTTCGTTTTTTATAATATCGTAAAAATTACATAGAATTAATATTATTTAAAATAATGAAGTATGAAATAACTGATAAACTCATTTTTTTTTTAATTTTGACTTAGACCACTTTCATAATTATGGGCTCATTTACTATTGAGTTTTCTCCGACGTATTTTCTTGCTCTTCCCGAGATTGTACGCCAGCTGGCCCCATACGGTGGGTCCGTTTATTGTAAGTCTGACGCACCGAAGGGGTTACTCAGACGAGTTTCCCGGAGACCACGGCACGTGTGGCCACCCCCACTACCAATTCTTTCCCACGAATTTTTGGAAACCACCGCACATACGGCCACCCCCACTACCGATTTTTCAGGAAAATCCGGGTATATAAAGGTCTCGGACGGACCCAGAAATCGGGGCTAGTTTCACGTCAACCTTCGACTAGAAACGTTATAGCAAGATCGAGTTAAATTCTCTTTCGAGCAGAAGTAAACCGAGTACGTATTGTAACGAGGTTAAGCAGCCCCCCGTACCCCCCCCCCCCCCCTCAGTGCGACAAACTGAGAGCTGGACTTAGCGTCTACGCAACACACACACACTCACTTACACAATTGTATAGAACTTAGCTTGTAATATACTATCTTTTACCAGTCTTTGTTTCTCAATTCAATTGTTCCACCTCCTAATTTATAACTAGTAGTTGGTAAAACCCACGAGAATACATCTTTGCCGCTCGAGGTGTATCTTCATTTAAATTCATAAAGTTACGAGGCAACCAAAAACCTTTTCAACCCTATCCCTATATACCTAATGTGGCGACCCGGTTCTGAAAGACGTTTCGGCTAGTCCACGAACATCCTAAACCTAGTGTGGCGACCCGGTTCTGAAAGACGTTTCGGTTAGTCCACGACTATCCTACCAAACCTAATGTGGCGACCCGGTTCTGAAAGACGTTTCGGTTAGTCCACGACTCCCTACTCATATATTCCTCAAAGTCATAATAAACCTCCGGCCACGCAAAGCCGCATGGCCCGCGGCTCGTAACAGACTATTTAATTTATATAATAATTATATCGCTCTTGCCGATAACTGTACTCGACCCGCCATCCTACGCTTCTTGAAAAGCAGTATCTCTCTTTCATACGATTATTAGTGGGCTACAGGTATTTATACATTTATACGCAAATGTTAATTAGTTTCAGTTGGAAACTTAGGGCTACGTAATAAAACACTTTATAGTACTTTTCAATATAACTGTGGCACTATTTTAAAAGTGAGAAGAAGGCATTCGTCTTTACTGTCCGAATGAAAGGTCTAGAGTGGAAGTTAACCATTTGCATTCCAAGCAATTTTAATTCTTAACTTGAAATATTTTTCTCTCCTAGAATAATTTCGTTGCAAGTGGTTCAATTCCTTTCGTGCATATCAAATTTGTTACCGTTAATCGTACGACAACGCTTCAATTTTTACTAACTTCTCCATTACAAACATTTTTAATGTACAAATTATTTTGAATAATAGTCTGACAATTTTTAGTGTCGCCTCAGAGGGGCCATTGGAGTGCTAAGGGTTAAAAGGCGAATCATAGCCGGACATCCGCAGACTCCATGGCTCTTACCATAAGCACCCACTTGAGTGTTGCAAGAAAGCATCTCATAAAAATTCTACGAAGACGTTTGGAAGATAATTTTTGTATGTCTAGAATGTAATATCCAATACTTACATTTTTTTAATTTATAAGCTTGGATAGAAAAAAGAAAAAATTAACCGGAAAAAGTGAATTTCTATAAAAACGTCGATTTTCCATTTGTTTGCACGTCAACTCTACTTGTGATTCCCCATAAACCTAATACAATACAAAATACTGTTTTACATTTTTCATTTATTTTTTTTCACGTAGAAGCATCTCCTTGTCGATTGAATCGCCAGTTACCAATCACAACAGAATAAACGAAAAGTGAAAAATATTCACTGCCAGAATACTACTCACAGCAGACTTGCATTATCTTTAGTTACACAATTCGCTTGAAAATGAATATTTGGAGCATAGGTTACATAGAGGAGACACAAGAGCTAGAGAATGTTTACTGAATTACTCATCGAATGCTTGTATTCTCTTCAGCCTTGCGTTTCCTGCGATAATATTGTTACAACGGTAAGTACTTGCGATGATAATAAAGTTACCGTCAGAACCGTTCGACCCGCCGAAACGATGTTTTGGATTTTCAATCGACAAGGTTGTTGTCGAAGAAAAGAAGACGGACAAAAAGAGATGTTGAAAAGAGAAGATCTTTAAACGATCAGTTGCAGCTGCGTATCTAAGAGTTTGTAATTAAAATTGTTATTCTAAATTAAGTTACTAGTTAATGCAAACGAGTTCGCCGGCGGGGCAGAAGAGAAGCCTCCGCAACAATATAATAAAGTTTTATGTTAATGCAAAACAACGAGCAACGAATTGCTAAATAATTTACGAAGCATAGCGTAATATATTATTATATTATATCAATGGCCTCGATATCTTGCGAGATTTAAGCATCCTAAGTGATTTTCCGACACTATAATCTGTCGCATTTATATCAAGATTAGCTCGGCTCTCCAGGCCTGTTGTATTCAAATCAAGATATTACGACAAGATCGTGAAACCCTCGGAATTATCGGAGCTCGTAAATCTCGAACGTATCTTGTAAGACATAATGAACAGATAAATAGTTTTACATGCATAGAAATGCTCGACTTTATTAAGTAATTGCATACTTGCTGCGGACATTCTTTTGGCAGAGCACTGTTCAGTCACGGTTATCAAACATAACGGTACTTTCGTTTCTGCGCGTAAAGCAGCGGCCGAAGATCTTATACGTAAAATTAATATTTCTCTGAATCCCAAAAAACAGGACACGAGTTACATCGATATCCCTGCCATTAACCACGTCACTTCATTATAAATCCCGCTCGCACGGTCTTTACGATCGCCTTCCCATTCCTTTTACATTCCACAGCACCAACTTCATCCATAAGAAATGTATTGACGTCATATAACAATATCGTACGGCCAACTGACCACGTTACTTTACAGAAATTTCCTGTAACTTGTTTTTATGACTTCCGTTTCGCACAATATTAACGACGAAATTGCGGTTATTCCGTTGAAGTATTTACCACATGCTCGTTTAATCTGTAATATCAGCCATCGGAGAAAAATGGTTGTTCATTTTGTATTATACGACGAGAGTCAATTATTAATTACAGAAACAAGCAATTATTATTTTAACGCGATTGCTAAATTCTGAGCGACGCATAATCACAAAAAATCTAGATCACAAATCTAAATCACAAAATGCCTCTTTGCAAAATCTCATGTAGAAACGCACGAGATTCAGATGTGCACACTTCCCTAGGCAAGTGACACCTATTTCGAAATAGATAAGCAAGAAGAAACGAAGAAACGAATAGGGAGGTCTGAATACAAAAAGCAAGAAGGTTTTAATATAGATTGCAAGGGAATCCAAATATTGGGTTGTTCGGAAAGAAATTTCGTTTTATCCCGACAGAGGATTTAATTGTATTTTTTTGCACCCAACTTCACACTTAAGCCGCATAATCATTATATGTTTTGAGAGCTGATATAGCAAGGCTTGTGTGTGAAAAAGTCCAATTGATTCTACGCAGTAGTTTTTGGTTGATACCTTTTTAAATATGCAGAGCAATAAGCAGCATTTTCGTCATATTTTACTTTTTTACTGTAGAAAAGGTAAAAATGCTGTTCAAGTTAGAAAGAAATTAACCGATGTGCATGGAGAAGATGTGTTGACAGTACGTTAGTGCCTGAACTGGTTTGCAAAATTTCGATCCGGCAATTTTGATGTCGAAGATGCACCACGTTTTGGAAGGCCGGTTGAAGCTAATAAAGACACGATAAAGGCATTAGTTGATGCAAACCGGCGAATAACAACACGTGAGATCGGTGAGAGGTTAAATTTATCAAATTGGAAAGGGTTTAATCTCGAAGCTCGATATATGGGTTCCCCATGTTCCCACGGAGAGAAATTTGTGTCGTCGCGTTAATGTCTGTGATTCGCTTCTAAAACGTCACGAAAATGATCCATTTTTTAAGCGCATCATTACTGGGGACGAAAAATGGGTTGTATATAACAATGTCAAACGCAAGAGATCATGGAGCAGAAAAGATGAACCGGCTCAATGCATTTCCGGACTCAGAGCTTTTACCGGATAACACAACAATTAATTCGGAACTCTACTGTCATCAGCTGGACAAACTGAATAATGCACTTCAACAGAAAAGGCCAGAATTAATCAACAGAAAAGGTGTAGTGTTCCACCAAGATAATGCGAGACCTCATACAAGTTTGGTCACTCGCCAAAAGCTTTTACAGCTTGAATAGGATACAATGTCAGACCCACCATATTCTCCAGATCTGGCACCTTGGGATTATTATTTGTTCCGGTCACTGCAAAATTTTTTGGACGGTAAAACCTTCACTTCAAATGAAGAGGTCAAAAATCACCTCGATCAGTTTTTTGCCAGCAAAGACCAAAAATTTTATGAGCGTGGAATCATGCTACTACTAGAAAGATGGCAAAAGGTATTGGACCAGAATGGCCAATATACAATTTAATAAAATATTTGTTCATTATACGAAAATTGTCTTTTATTTTCACAAAAAAAAAACGAATTTCTTTGCGAACAACCCAATAGAAAAGGCACGGATGTTCTAACAGCGAATGCAATGAGGTCGGCATAAAAAGAAACAAGGACATCCAAATAAGAAAAACTAGATGGTGCTAACATAGAAAGCAATCAAGCCCAAACATAAAACACCTAAAAGGACTACAAAGATAAGAGTTCTTAATAGAAAATGTAAGGGGATCCACATACGAAAAGTAAGAAGGTTCTAATAAATAGTACAAGCAGGCTTACATAAAAAAACAAGGATATCCAAAAACGTGAAACCAGGTAGTCCTAACACAGAAAGCAATCAGGTCCAAACATAAAACACTAAAAACGTCCTCACAGAAAAAGCTCAGAGATCCAAATAATAAATACAAGAAGGTCTAAAATAGAAAAAAATAAGGGGATTCAAATACGAAAGATAAGAAGGTTCTAATAAAAAGGATAAAGAGGCACACATAAAAAAAACAAGAATATCCAAAAACGTGAAACAAGGTAGTCCTAACACAGAAAGCAATCAGGTCGAAACATAAACCACCAAAAAGGTCTAAAAAGGTAAGAGGTCCGAATAGAAAATGTAAGGGGATGCAAGTACGAAAAGCAAGAAGGTTCTAACAGAGAGACAGGAAGGAGGTCGAAATAGGAAATGGCGGAGTGTAAGGGGTTTAGGCCGAAAATTAGCAAAGTATGCGTTAAAAACCGAACGCATCCGACACACCCAACCGGATGTACGGCAGTCCCACAGTTTCCACCCACACAGGCGAATACTTGGTTCGAAGTGTAGACAAGGAGTAAGGAGCAAACGCATAACAGAGAGAACCGTGGCCGTGTACGCAGCTGCGTGCATACTGCATACGCGCGACTGCAATCCGCGGGGAACGACGCGACGGGGACACAGTACCTGGTTGGCCGACCGGCTGGGAGATGAAGAGTGAAAGTACCGAGGTTGGCACAAAGAAGTCATTGAGGAATTCGAGGGAACGACAGCACGGTCATTGGCCGGGGAAGGATTCTGCATTTCTGGCAAGGTTGCAGACAGCTGTAACGCCGCCACGAAGTGCAAGGTTAATTGCTGCTCTCTCGCGTTAATCAGGCCTATCGAAGGCAAGGTTGACTGCGCTCGATCTCAATCCACCGTCATGGTTTCGATATTGTTGAATATTAATCTCCTACCTGCTAGTCACGCTGCTCTGACATCTGTTGTCGGGGTTATTAACTGATACCTGGATGATAGTGTCTTGTTACATTAACGCTTCTGGCAAAAAATTGTTAACGGTCTTAGATAGCGAGCGCTAATCGAGGTGACTTCTAAGAATTCGAAAGAATTGCGGTAGGTTGCTTCCGATTTGTAAACAGAGAATTCGGGGTATGAAGCGTTTGTTGAAAAATATCTTGCGGCTAAATTGTGAATTTTATAGATTTATGGGGATAGTGGACGAATGGAAAACAGAGCTATAAATATGTTAGAAGATTTTGGGAATTTAGGACTAGGAAGAAGGACATTACTTATGCTATCCTGTTTAGTCCCTTACTTTACTACTTTTTTTGGAACTTAAGTCTTTTATATTGTTACATTTACAGCAATGCATAGATATACGTAGAAATTTAATCAGAAGAGCACAATTATGATTTTAAACAGTTTTTAATGCTTTGTACTCGAAGCAATTCCATTCTAAATTCGAAACAATATTTTTACCTACAATAGCTCCATTGTAGCTCCTATTTTCTTTCGCATATGAGAAATTAATTATTATTACTCGTACCTCGTACACTGAAATTTTTATCGAATTTCTTAATTCTAAACGTAGCAATGTACAGTGGCTCACGAAAGTATTCAGACACACTTTAAATCTAAATAACTTTTTCAAAATAGAACCAAACGACTTGATTTTTCATGAGCGCTTAGTTGCATTAATTTGATAAATGATATGCAAAATGAATTCTGTAAATATTGGAATTAGTATGAATTACATGACCAATAAAAATGGAACTTTTTAAATATTTTTTATTTGAGCCACGTATTAAAGTTATTGACGATGCATCTGGTAAATCTATGATAGTTATACACATGCAGAAAAATTCATTGAAATCGACCGACATATACACGAGCTACTTGCCATTGAAAATGGTGAAAATCGCAATTTTTCATGATTTTTGGTCAGTTTCTGCTTAACACGTTGAATGCGGAGCCATTTTGCTTAGCTTTTGCGTCACATTTTATTTACCTTTAACACGTTGAATGCGACGGGGCTCACCGGTGACCGGCACCGTTACATCGTTTAAGAACGGTTATCAATAAATTAACAGCATTGAACATTAACGCAGTACTGCCAAAATTAACCAGATTATAGTACGAGGTGAAAACTTTAGTTTTTAGTAATTAACAATTTTGTTCAATAACGCTGATCATTTCTATAAATGAAACAAATCAAACTTGTTCGAAGCATGCAAAATTCGCGTGGCATTCAACGAGTTAAACGGAAATAATGCAACTTTGCATAAGCAAAATACTCGCTTAGCCCGTTTGTGCTTTTTTGTTCCAATCGAATCTATTGAAATAGTGCGAATATTTCTTAATATTATATGAATTATCTATAACATATTAATTTGTAAATTTGATACCATCAGTCCCCAGGGACTGGCATAGCATTCAACGTGTTAAACTCCACAAATTCTTACATCTTTCTACGCGTGTCATTTTTTCCCGCGTCAATCGATTTCGGTGAATTTCTCAGCATGTGTATAACTAACACGGTTCTGAAAAACGCATATTTTAAATTTTCATTACGAGTTAAAATAAAAATATTTTAAAAAATGTTTCTACTTTCCCACGTAATTTCTACCAATTAGAATTATTTCAAGATTATTTTTGCATGTAATTTACTAAATCAATGCTTCTAATTGCTCCAGAAAAATCAAGACGTTTGGTTCAATCTTGAAAAAAGTTATACAAATTCAAAGAGTGCCCGAATACTTTCATGAGCTACTGTATTTCAACGAAGACTGAAGTGTACATAGAAGCGTGAATTTTCCAATTTTCACCAAATACTTTTGCTACGTTTAAGGTATTACTCATGCGGAGCAACGTAGTTTGGACGGTTCTATGTAACCGAAGGGTAACAAAACCAGACCACGGAGAAGAACCTGACCGCAAGAACCGCCGTTCCATCCGCTAACGTACCGCGGCCCTGAATTCACTTTGAAGCTCGGTCTCGTATATTTTACCTACACCGTTCCGGGTCGCTCTATTTACCCATATACCGCCTTATTCGCGCGTCACAATTTTATTTACGTTCCGGCTTCGAGCGTGCGCGAACCTCCTGCCGTTTGGTTCAGATTTGCATGCGAACTTGAACGTTACGTAGGAATTCCAAGGCCGTACGTCCTTTCCCTCGATGCCCGCGAACGCGATTCCAGTGCTCCCCTTGACTTCCCAGAGAGAGAGAGGTTAAACAAAGCCGGATCACCGGCTCTCTCGTAATCGCACCGAAACGCAGAAGACAGGAAATGACGAGAAAAACAAAGCCGAATGAAATAAAATTCATGGGAAAACACGCATCTTTGACCCTTTGCAATCCAAGCAATTTTAACCCTTTGCACTCGAGACCTTTTTCGCTGGACGAACCAGCAACTCGAGACGTTTCTGACTATTTTTCGTGAATTTCTTACTTCTGACTTAAAATGATCACATATACAAATGAATGTATACAATATTTATATTTTGCGTATCTTCCGTTATCTTCCCCTTCCTATCTTGCGTTATCGTCCTAATCACCTTTAGGAAGATAATTTCTTAAACATTAATCTTTGTAATTTTGCTTTGTACGATATTTGATGTCACATTTGCCAAGATGCATGCCCGGTTTGTCGAGACAAGTATTGCAATAATATGTTGCGTGATGTCTTTTGCCGGGTTTATTTCTTTGAGAGCAGACTCTGCAATCTTGCCTAACTCCTGCTAGAATAGTATGCAGCTTTCCATTCAGGCGGATGTCTTCGAAATTGGAGGTTGAAGTTGAAGCTCGGTTACGCGTCTGTCGAAAATCTCCAGTCAGTTCATTAACTAAGTTTTTCACATACCGCAGGTGACTAAGCGGCTGTTCTCTTCTCTGCTGTTTAGCGGTTTTATAAAGAATATAAGAATTTATTAAACAAATTTCTAGGCCCCCAAAAAGAACAGTTTACGCCATCATTTCAAAGATTTTCTCAGGAAACAGTACGTTGAGGCATACTGATCTGCACGATCGACACCGCCCATATGTTTTTTATAATTTATTACAATATTAGGCTTTTTGACGGTAACTTCAATACCATCTCGTAAAATTCTTTTTACAGGAGTTATTCCTACATTATTCCAATTGGTCAGACATGTGACAACCCTCGTGTCCTTCCATGCTAAAACTATTTCTTTTGCGGCATGTTACTGTAGATTTCTCGCGAAATTTTGCATTGTTTATTTGATTTGGCAGATGCTTCCTATTTGTTAAGATTATAGGATTAAGATTAGGATCTTATTCAGACGCCGCTTGTTTTTCTAAAAGCGCCAAGGAAACGTTGCGGCATCTAATAATGTGGTGAGTGAGAGTCACCTCTCGAGTGCAAAGGGTTAATTCCAAAATCACGACACTTTTTAGTCTAGAATAGTTCCATTACACATGGTTCATTCCCTTTCGTGCGTATAAAATTAACTATAGCAGTTCGTACGTGCAACACTTGAATTTTTACCGATTTATCAAATCCAAACATAGTGATATGAAAATTGTTTTGAATAATAGTTTGACAATTTATAGTGTCCCCTGAGAGGAGCTATTGGGGTACTAAGGGTTAAAACCATCGATTTACTGAAACCATCCATAAATTTCTAAATAAAATTGTTTTTGAAAATTCCGAAATATTCGGAAGAAATCCATTTTATTTTTCTACGCATATCTTAGCGTTTTTTTTATTGATATTAAACGTTATTTAATATTATTTCTGGCGGTAATTATCGAGGGTTGATGGCGACTCGTGTATTAAGTGTTGTACTTAAAACTTAACCCTTTGCATCCCAAGCAATTTTAATTCCTAACTCGAGACATCTTTCCGTCCTAGAATAATTCCATTGCACGTGGCTCATTTTTCTCTGGCTGTGGTGTCCGACTCTATTTTGACTCATGGTATCTATATTATAATTTAATTATACATTTTCTAACGCTTACATTAAATGACCAGCTGTTATATTAGGACAGATAGAAAGATTAATGTATTCACAAGGAACACCACTAAAAATATATTTAATGTATTAGTGTATTGTCTTTAATTTAGTATTGTATGTAGTGTATATTGTCTTTAATTTATTTGGATTATTTGTGTTAAATATAGATAAATTTAAAGAGGTTGTATCAAGAAGACGTTGAAAGTTCCTCTGAGCCATTCTCTTGTAAATCAATATATATTTTTAAAAAATTCGTTAAATGTAAAGAAATGGATAAGGTTTAATTTTAAAATAATTTTTACAATTCGTTGTTATTAATAATAATTAAGTCTTCTAAAGCGTGTATAATTCTTAACATTCCAATTTTATTTCTAACTATTTACGATTTTCATGACGAAGTATATTTGATCAAAGAGATCTATTAAATAGATTCCTACGAAGGTAATTTTACAACTTCGATTATTTATAAAATAAATCATCCGAAAAGGGTCATTCGACCCACTGTGATAAGTTCAGCGTTAAAATTGATAACGGTTCTAAAAATCGTTAATGATAAAATTCTAAATACCGTCCGCTGTCCGATGGCTAATCAATAACTAAATGCAGAAGAATGAACTAAAAATGCCGCGATGTATCAGGACCGTATCTCGCTGGTTTATCAAGTTCTAATTCCGCCGAAAAAAGACTGTAGCAGTTCGAGCAAATGACTCATGGCATGATCCCGAATGGCTGAGCCGCGTTCGAGCAATTACTTACGACCGCAAAAATTCTAAGCGGCTGTTACATGTGCCCCGCGTTCTCCTGATAACGTTTAAGCTGATTTGAACTGCTGAATACAGACTCGAGTGTAGGTATCGGGGTCTCGCGCCTTTGTTAACCTTTCATTATTATGCATGGAAAATCGACTGATCGATGGAGGGGGTAAACGTACGACTTCCATGAGCATATTAATTGTTCCGCAGGGGACACTATTTAGCCGCAAGAATTTAACGAGAACTGTCAGACGGAAGATTTGCAGTTACGGCTTGCGACCGAGTCAATTAGACACGTTCGAAAAATCCTGGTTCTTAATTGCGTTTAAAATCCTCGGCTATCTCAGCGGATTTTGTCGTTTATTCAATTTACCACTACAAACAGATGCTATCTTAACTGACATGCCTAAACGGTTTTTAATACTTGCGAAAGTAAATAATCTCTCGAATTAAGTATCTCTTAACACGTTGAATGCTATGCCAGTCCCTGGGGACTGACGGTATCAAATTTACAAATTAATATGTTATAGATAATTCATATAATATTAAGAAATATTCGCACTATTTCAATAGATTCGATTGAAACCGAGAAGCAAAAATGGGCTAAGCGAGTATTTTGCTTATGCACAGTTGCATTATTTCCGTTTAACTCGTTGAATGCCACGCGAATTTTGCATGCTTCGAACGAGTTTCATTTGTTTCATTTATAGAAACGATCAGCGTTATTGAACAAAATTATTAGTTATAGAAAACTAAAGTTTTCACCTCGTACTATAATCTGGTTAATTTTGGCAGTACTGCGTTAATGTTCAATGCTGTTAATTTATTGATAACCGTTCTTAAACGATGTAACGGTGCCGGTCACCGGTGACCCCCGTGGCATTCAACGTGTTAAAACTAAATAAAATATGACGCAACAGCTAAGCAAAATGGCTCCGCATTCAACGTGTTAAGCAGAAACTGACCAAGGATCGTGAAAAATTGCGATTTTCACCATTCTCAATGACAAGTAGCTCGTGTGTATGTCGGTCGATTTCAGAATTTTTCTGCATGTGTATAACTACCATAGATTTACCAGATGCATCTTCAATATCTCTAATACGTGACTCAAATAAAAAATGTTTACAAAGTTCCTTTTTTATTGGTCATGTAATTCATACTAATTCCAATATTTACAGAATTCATTTTGCATATCATTTATCAAATTAATGTAACTAATCAATAATAACAAAAAGTTATTTAGATTTAAAGAGTGTCCGAATACTTTTGTGAGCCACTGTATACGAAAGTCGTAAATGTACGTCCTTAGAAGTCCATCGATAAGTATAAAAAACAAAAGTATTCGGACACTCTTTAAATCTAAATAACTTTCTTAAGATTGGACCAAACGTCTTGACTTTTCTTCTACAATTAGTTGCATTGATTTAATAAATGATAATACACACGAGTTGCATGCCATCGAAAATGGTGAAAATCGCAATTTTTCACGATTCTCGGTGAATTTCTGTTTAAACTCCACAAATTCTTACATCTTTCTACATTGTTGTTCTTTTCTGCGCCAATCGATTTCGATGAAATTTTCAGCATGCGTATGACTAACACAGGCCTGCAAGACGCATATTTTAAATTTTCGTTACGTATTAAAATAAAAATATTAAAAAAAATGTCTTTTCTACTTTTCCACGTAATTTCTATCAATTAGAATTATTTCAAAATTATTTTTGCATATCATTTAGTAAATTAATGCTTCTAGTTGCTCCAGAAAAGTCAAGTCGTTTGGTTCAATTTTGAAAAAGTTATTTAGATTTAAAGTGTGTCCGAACACTTTCGTGAGCCACTGTACATTGCTACGTTTAGAATTAAGAAATTTGATAAAAATTTCAATGTACAAGGTACGAGTAATAGTAATTAATTTCTCATGTACGAAAGAAAATAGGAGCTACAATGCAGCTATTATAGGTAAAAATATTGTTTCGAATTTGGAATGGAATTGCTTCGAGTACGAAGAATTAAAAATTGTTTAAAATCATAATTGTGCTCTTCTGATTAAATTTCTATGTATATCATTCAACGTGTTAAACACGGCGTATCGTATCTGCGATTAACACTTTGCACTCGAAGCAATTCCATTTCAACATCGTTTTATCTGTAATAGCTCCAATATTAATTTATTAATTGCTATTACTCGTACTTGGAACATTCTGTATCGATTTCTTAAACGTAGCGATGTAAAAATTGTTTAAATAATAATATGGCAATTTTTAATTGCACCTTAGAAGCGCCATTCGATCGCTAAGGGTTAAAATTTTGTTCAAGTATAGAATTTCAATCGTGAGAATGTTTTTTTCCGTGAGATGCAATTATTTATATGTTTTTACGTATTACGAGCATGGATAATAACGCTTTTTGCAATACTTCCGAGCAAATGACGTCAGAGAACCCTCGATCTTACGAGATCAGCTTCAATGGCGATAGAAGATTATCTATCTTACTTTCACTATGGAGAGTGTCCTGCGTGGGCGTGGTTTTGTTGCTCTTACTTTCAACGGAGCTAGGGCAGTGCCCCGTAGGGCAACGTATCTGTTCAATGCAGGAAAGCGTAACTCTTGTAAATGTTTTACATAACATCCTTCTATGAATGCGCACAAATAGGTGGCACTATTTTGTTATTATTTCATTCGCTTTTAGTCATTGTTATTACATTGTGTATCTGTATATAGTCTGCGACAACGCAGTGAAAGCATATAAAGTATTTGAAAATACTATTGCATTGCTTTTAATGAAGTGTTTCTCTTACGTTCCATTATTACCAATGAACTTAGTAAATATCTAAACACAAGTGATTTTCTGAGGCTTATGACAGTTTACACAGATTGTAATATTTCTAAACATACCTTACAATCGCATTAACCGTTTGAGTGCCAAGGAGCGATTTTGCGCTTCTTCTGTGTCGCTCGAACAGCGCCAGCGCTCTAGGCTGCGAAACCGATAACAGCGATACGCTCGGTTTTCGTCGACGGTTTCCGACTTTACGGTTACCATTCCATTTTAGGTAAAAGTAAAAGAATGAGACAGCTGGTAAAAGAACGAATTTTAATTTCAGTCGAACATTTGGATGCAAATATCATTAACACTTTAACTGCCCAACCAACAACCTTAAAAATCCCACAAAATCAAAGTAATTTAGTGAACGAAAAAATAAGTGAAAATTCAAAATGTATGACACAAAGTTACCCTTCAACCTTCTTCTACTCTCCAGATCTTGACTAAAGGCTATGGCCGGGTTTGTAGGTGATTTTCGCCCCCGACGGTATTTTGATCGAGCTTGGAATATGTGATAGCCTACCCAAAAA
>CM052093.1:4380011-4412658 GCA_028453745.1 Agapostemon virescens | reverse complement strand
TTTATATATATAATTACAGTAGACTCTTCTTTATAAAAATCAAACGGCTATGTACCCCCAAATGTTTAAAAAATCAAACAACTGCAACCATTCTTTTATATACATATACAATTACAGTGGACTGTTCTTCATAAAAATCAAACGGTTACGTACCCCCAAATGTTTAAAAAATCAAACAACTTCAACCACTCTTTTACGTACACAATTTCAGTAGACTCTTCTTCATAGAAACCGAAGAGTTACGTATTCCTAACTGTTTAAAAAAGAAAGCAACTTTAACTATTCTTTCATGTATACAATTGCAATAGATTCATCATTATCCGGTCTCGCTTCGAATTATCTTCATCTTGCCGAAATTATTAAAGAGATGAATTACCATTTTATTTGGCAGCCATTTATTACAATGAATACACAGTACGCAAAATAAAGGTTATCTCGACCCACTGTTTAGCGATAACGATGACATGCAACGAAAGATAATTTCCAAAGTAAACATGGTATAAAAAATCGGGCACTGATTATTATTGGTCGATAAAAATATATTGCTCCGTACAAATTGAAACGCGAAAGGGTGCAGCTGTCCTGATGCAGCAAACGCCATTTAGAAATTGAAGGAACATCTACTCCACTGGCTACACACCGAAGATCTCGGTTAATCCAGTCTGGTTTTAATCGGCGCAATTAATAAAGTGCTACGCGCTTCGAACTGCGTCGAGATAATTATATTCAATGAATACTTGAACTTCGAATTCACTGCAATACCATTTAGTATCTCATCATGTAGTAATTATCGTTAGCATAATTATTAATACAAATTTTAAAGCTACATCGCGTAATTGCAAATTAGATTCGCCGTATATAATCGAATTAATTTTATAATTATAACTGCAATTACACAATCTGTTCTCGTTTCGCATTCAATTAAATTAAGAACTCAGAAACAGAATTATTGGTGTTGCAGTAATCTGATCTGATTAAATAATGAAGAATTTCTGATTTCATACAAACTGTAGAACACATTTCAACAGTTGTAATAGGAAATGGGTAATTTATATAAACATAAGCGTGACTTCGACAAATGTATGTGTAATAATTATTAAACCATGTCTTTATAGAGTTATATATTCAAACTCTATTTTATAACAACCTAATAGGCTATTTACTCGAAGCAGCCTATAATACTATTTCAAGTAGTGAATAGCTTGTTTTATTTAAAATCAAATGTGTACTTCTAAAAATAACGTATTTAATTTGTTAGAAACATTTTTAAAGTAGTCTTTAAAATAGTATATGTAACGAAACTAGTGTCATTGCTTGAGGGGATGATTCTTTACGAGAAAACAAATAAAAAGTGTGAAATAAATTTTTTCATTTGACGCTTCATTTTCTACAAATTTGACTTCGAAGATATTACAATTTTATTGTTACTTTATCTCCATTGTCAAGGAATATTGCAAATATTATTTAACGCAAAATTCAAATTCTTGATTTAATATCTTAACACATTAAGCGCCACGTCAGTCGCCGGTGACTGACGCAGTCTGAACGGAAAGTTCAACGTTTAATTAAATAAAATTTAGCTACACTTTCCGTCTAGACCGCGACAGTCGCCGCGGACTAACAGTACAAAATACAATATACAACTAAAAAAATTACATTCTATCAATAAATTAATAAATGACGCTTAACGTGTTAAATTACCAAAATATAAATATTTTACATTTCTCTTTGGTTTAACAAAATAAAAATATTTTATTCGCAGTGATTCCTCTGTTTGCTTAAAAAAAATAGCATTCTACTTAAATCGTGAAAAAATCCTCCAAAATTTTCCGTAACTCTGATTAACACTGAAGTCGGAAAATTTCAAATTCGCATAGAGATCCGCGGTTTAATTATGAGTGATGTGAACATGATACAGCAATAGAATGGCAATGTTTCAAATACGCCGGAGCAATCGTAATAGAGTTCAATGTCCAGTTCACCTCAACAGATTGGAGGACTATAGTTAATTGCATTGAAGCGCTGCGGTCATAACAGCGGCCACAACGAGTTCCTATCGATGGCCGACCACGTTCTCGCAATCGGTTCCCATAATCCGGCCTCGTTCGACGGCTTAAAATTTCAATCAGCCGTCGAGACGTCGGACTACGAATTTATTCCGTGCTCGAATCCGTCCCGCGTGCACGCCGTACGCGTACGCGTTACCGAGATCAGAAGATAGCTATGCAGATAGAGCGTTCCCGCGCGCGAGAACTGCAGTCAGCGTTTGCGTTTGGCGTTTACGCTTCAGGTCGCCGCGTTCCGTTCTGATTATTATCCGCAACCTCGAGCTCCGCGCCGGACCATCGTATTCGAACTAAGCGTTCGACGGTGTCAAGCATATTTACATTAAGGCGGAATCGTAAATAACCATATAACCCGGCCGAAAAATGTCCCCGTCTACGCACCTTCGATCGGAATCACCTTTTTTCAGATCAGCTGAAAACGCGGGCACGTGAGGAATGCTCCGCTGAGAAATGGAATTCATTGTTGTGCAATTATAATTAGATGAATCGCATTGTTCGGAGATATAGTCGATCGTTAACACCCTGCAATGAAACGAGTCAATCTCAATTCTTTATACCTATCAATGGTGTTTTTTTTTTGACATTAGAACTACCAAAAGAGTCACAATGTGTCTTCTCACTGATTTTGTCCTTTCACTGTTTAGTGAATTAATAATAAAATTGTAAAAATTCTTTAAGTGCAATTTTATTATTGTTATTAGGTAATGTATATTAGTATAGTTTAGTGTACCTAGTTCTAGTGTTAAGCAATTATTCGGAGATGTAGTCGATCGTTAACACCCTTCACTGAAACGAGTCAGACTCAATTGTTTATACTTATCAATGGTATTTTTTTTTAACACTAGAACTACCAAAAGAGTTAAAATGTGACTTCTCACTGATTTCTTCCTTTCACTTTTTAGTGAAATTATGAGAATGTTTCCCTGGAGGCTTGCCGTGAGAATTTATTTATCGAAGCACATAATAATAAAATTGTAGAAATTCTTAATAAATGCAATTTTATTATTGTTATCAGGTAATATATATTGGTCCAGTTTAGTGGCCGTAGTTTTAGTGTTAAACAAAATTAAAATTCTATACAATGTTGTTGATTTAACGCTAAACTTAGCGAGTATTAAAATTGGTTGACGTGTATTGTTGTATATAAATACCAAGATTTAATTTATTGGGATTATTTACGATTTTGATTACAATGTATGATTGAACAAAGAAATCTATTGAGTTGATTCCTATGGAGGCAGTTTTATAACTTCAATAACTGTAAAGTAAAAAAGGCTCATTTAATACACTGTGACAGGTTTAGTGTTAATAGTGCAGTCCAAGTGAAAATACGAAGGGTTTGAGTCATCATTTTGTCATCTTCGAAATTGTTTATTACGTTGGTTGCCACGTCATCTATGTACGTATGACGGAATTGTTCACCCATGTTTAAAATAGACTTTTTACATCAACCTTTTGCAGTCGAAGCAATTTTAATTTCAAAATTAAGATATTCCTTCCAATATTATACATTTTTATCATGTGAAATCCTTTTCACATTATGCATTTGACGTTACACCTGTTTTCGTGTTTAACAATTCAATTTTTAGCAAGTTATAGAGTATAGACGAATTTAGTAATCTCAACACAGTTTTGAAAAATGGTATTGCAATTTTTAATGGCTCAGAGACGTCATTCGCATGCAAACGGTTAATAAATGTAAGATGGCTGAAATACTACTAATATCAATTCAGTGTCGTGACGAAGATTTTGAACAAACACTGCTGAAGTATATGTTATCAATGTCCTTTAAAACGATATAAAATTTAATTTTGTCGTTATCAATATACAGTCATTGTAAAATATCTGCGTACAGATTAACTACAAATTTTCATTTTCTTCTAGACAATTACGAATGACAAAGAAGACTAATCAGGGGTTAAAACATTCAGTAAATTACTCACATATAAACATTTATTTCCGAAAAAATCGATAGAGATTTAGTAAAAATGGAGTATACATTGAAACCGAATTACTAAAAAGTCAAATCATTGTTAGTTTACATTGTTGTTTCTGGGAGAGTGTTAAACGGTATTTGTTACACTTAAAACTGTACAACTCTAGTATTCTAAAAGATCAACTTTTCGATACAACAACTGAGAAGCTAGAATATATAATTTTATAATATTAAAGTCCAGTAGATCGACTTATTGGAGTCCTATTAAAATCTAATTGACACTTATTAAAGTCTTATTGAAGTTTAACAGATCAGCTATCCGATACGATAATTGAGAAGCTAGAATATAATTTTGTCACTTGAAACCTAGATTATGTGTGCTGTCAATTGTTATATAATATTCTTAATAATTCTTCTGCATGCGATATCTCGATCCACTGTTATCTTTCGGCTGTAAACGCCGGTGATTTTCTCCTCTATAAAATGCAAATGTGTGGCTACAAGCGACTGCGATAATAAAAGAATCGAGCATGGATAAATTTTCGAACAGGTTGCAGTTTGCATCAATAACGTTTGCAGTTTGCATCGCATATCGAACACGCGTACAATTCAGGGGCATGCGGTAAATTTCCAATAAATGGGTTAGTATGCGTCGTTGTAAAAATAAGAAGCGATTCAGGCGCGCAGGCATTGCTGAATTCAGCTTCGAATCGGTAACAAGAAACTCCGGAAATTTACTTAGATAACTTCGATTTCCACGCGTTTAGCAATCTACGATTCCATATCTCGCATTCAATGAATTATTCAGACTGTGCAGTTATTATGTAAGTTCAAATGTACTCGAAACGTGCGATTACGATTGAAGTGCAACAAAGTAAATATATTAAATTAATGAAATTAATAAACTGCAGATTTTATGCATTTATAACATGAATAAATATAGAACAATTGTGAAGCAATGTATACATTTAAGGAATGTAAAAAGACTGTTGTATTGAAATCAATTCATTGCGATTATTATGAAAGAAACAAATGTTTTGTGTAACTTGTGTATCTTTGCATTAGGCCACAGTAAAAAAAAACGACCGTCTAATTATTCAAATAATATTAATGTGAACGATAGTTGACGTTAAACCTACAGAACATTAAAATTGGCTAGATTGCATTCATTTTAATTTTGTGCAATTTTTACTAGAATGCAGGGTTGAATAAAGAAATCCGTTCACTCGATTTCTCTAAGGACAATTTATTAATTTCAGTAACTGCAAAACAAAGAATCTGAAAATGAACTTGAGCTTTGGTCGGTTTAGTGTTAAAGACTTGTTAAAGATGGAATTTCGTATTTTTACTATTAATAAGTAAATTTTCTATTATTTGACAAAGTGGAACGATGAAAATACAAAAATATTGCAATGTCTTGAATCGAAAACAAAAGATGCTAAAAATTCATAAATTGTTTATACAATGTAAATAATTGTGGATGATTGAATGGTATTTTCTTAGATACTTGCTCGCGCTACCAGCATCAGATTACCAAGTCAAAACTTCTCGTTACGTGGACGTTCATTATGGGAAACATCAAGGAGCTAAAATAGACATCATTTTATAATATAGTCACCGAGGGTCAAACGACTTGCAGCAACACTCGCAGAGATACGTGTGTACCAAGCAGAGATTTACTATTCGAGTATAACTATATTATGCGCCGGATGTCGTGGCCGATGTAACAACCTTTCGTTTCAACTACTGCCAATCGATTGCTACATTAAATGGAAATCATAGGTTCGTCGACGGTTATACACGATAGCAAAATGACTGGTCATCAACAGTTCTGACAAAAAAATTACAAGTCAGTGCGACTTTCATTTATCGTGTAGGATACTTGTCTTATTAAAGGATAACATTAACCTACGTTGGTTTAAATGCATGTTTAAGTTTCATTTGTTTTATGCATTTTAATACATGTACATTTACATATATTTTATGCACGTGAATACAACTGCCAAATATGATTGTCAAGTATATATATATTTATTTTCTTTTTTCTATAAATGTATTTAGCTTATGGAATTAAAATAATCTTACAGTTTAATGCTAACCACGCCGAGCACGAAATGTCACTGTTATAAATTATTATTATTATTAAATCACTGTTATGGAAATAACAGTACTGAATTTATTTTGGATTCGCGCAATTTTCATAACTAAACGTGTTCCAATGAAGAAATTAATTTAACCCTTACTACTTCATACTGCCTCCAAGGCGACATAAAAAACTGCCATACTATTATTTAAAACAGCTCTTACACCACTACGTTTGCATTTAAGAAATCGATAGAAACCGAAGTGTGCACGTACGAGTAATACTAATGAATTTTCTATACACGAAAGGAAACGAACCATTTATGATGAAACTATTCTAGGTCAAAAAAATACATTTTTGGAATTAAAATTTCTCGAAGTGCAGAGTTAATAATTTCTAAGGGTAGCATCTACACAATTTTAACAATTAAAAACTAAAAATACTGAAACCTGTATATGTATACATGTCGCGAAATGGAGCAAACTGATTTTTCAATTTTTTTACTGTTTGTTACCGCTGCAAATAAAATCCAGGGTTAAAATTCAGTAGACAATAAATTTTATAAATCTATCGCATGTGAAGGACTTTCTCTTCATAATATAGTGCAAAGTACTATATTGAATTTTAAGTTGTAGAATGAAAGACAATAGCGTTTCGCCTTCATCGAGACATATAAACGGACGCGTTTATATTTTATTATGCCAAGGACTATTTGCATGGCGTTTACGGCAAGAAAATTCGAACGAAGAAACTGCGTTAGGGCAGTAAAAAGTGAGATCACTTTCGGCGACCGACTGACTCACCTGGCACAGGTGAACGCCACAGAAGCTGGCGTGGCTCGCAACGGACTGTCGATCGTCAACCACAGGCATTTCCCCGCGACATACGATCATTAAGCAATAATCCCGAGTCAGTGATCGGGGTTCCAAGCAATCTGTTACACGGTTTGTCCCTCCCACGTGGTTTCCAACGAGCGGGTAGTTCAGTTGCATTTATGGAGGCGTAAATTGCGTAGGAATAATAGAAGTCGATCGCGGTCTCAACCACCATTGGCATTCCTTTGCTGGACAATCTTTGAGCCAACGTCAACATTGTTTTGCCACCGATTGCGCCAGTCACCGCTTAATTAATTTACCGGAGACAACGTTTCAAGTTGCAACCCGAGGTTCTTGACACTCGACATACGTTGCGTTGCCTTGGTGCATTGCTGATCGATTGTTCACAATGCAGTTTTGCTTCTGTTCCAGGCGAGCTACTATTTTCATTCTAAGCAGCTTATAAATGAGACGGTATAAATCTTCGCGTCGTGCATCGAAATACTTTCTAAAACAAAATAACTTGTTAAAAATTTTACTGGATGTTTTGAAATTCTTTGGCGAGGCTAGGTGGATTGGTTTACCAAATGACATGTGTAATAATTTTCGGAAAACACGTTTCATAGATTCATGTTTACTGATTAACTCTTTGAGCGCGAGTTGTTCGACGTTAGACGTGCGCCATGGACTGCCCACTCCGTACGAAAAAACCTACCGTGGGCTGCGTACCTTTTACGAAAGAGCGCAAGTTGAGCAGACTGAATTTTCATTGCAAGGTATATTGATTGTAACTGAAATAAATTATGTGGTGACCTCAAAAGCCTTAATAACTATTTATTTCGGTTACGGTTTTGCAATCGCAATTAACGAATGACTTAATGCCAAATCTACTCCTTTTTGACGGAAAATATTGTTTAAAAAATAATCTTCCTTTATTAAGTAAAAGACTTTCGTGTATGCATAAATATTTATATGTATAAAATGATTTAGAAAATGTGTTTCTAAGTTCAGTAACCACCGGTCTTATTTTTATGAACGGATTGTGCGAGCTCATATTATTGTTATTATTAAAATGCAACATTTTTAGCAATGATTTATATCTAACTCTGCTCATTAGTTTTGAATAAATGTCAGTTTTTATAACTTTATCGGTAGACAAATATTCTCTTATAGATGTTTTTTTCATTCTGGACATTAGCATAGTAGTAGCAATAAATAAATATATTTCCGAAGGTGAAGTATCTGTCCAGGTATTTACGCGTGAATGAACTGCATGTATTTTAGTTTGCGCTAGATTTTTATGGAAATTATTTGTTTTTTCGCAGATACCAGTAATTAAGTCTTTCGAGAAAAATACCTTAAACGCACCCAAAGGAATAGATGTTTTCGATAAGTGTACCCTTATCCCCGAATTTGATTCATCAAAGTTATATAATTTTGGTACAAAATTTTTCTTAGACCATGAAAAGTTTTCTGCCGTTTCATTAGATGTCGAATTAACATTTTCCTGTAGACCTTCATCCTCTTCAGAAGATGAGCTAAATATTCGAAGACGTCTTCTCTTTTGCTCATACAATGGAACTGACTCTTTGATTTCCGAAGCTACAAAAGTAGGTTTGATTATGTTTATTCTAACATCCAACCTATTGCGTTGATATTTACCGCTTGTGTCACTGCTTATTTTTAATATCTTGGTCTTCTTATAGAGTTCCTCGGAATCCGAAGACGAATTCCACATCCTTTTTCTTTCAAATGTTTTAATTTCAACTGTTTTAATTTCGTGTTCACAGCCCATGTCACTACCACTTTTACTAAAGTATTCAAGCTCATTCTTAGACATTTTAGGGGTAATTAAAAATGAAGTTTTAAAACGCAAAGAACAAATTTCCAGAAAGTAGCAGCACTTAACCTCAAAAGTCTTTGGTAGCGATATGTTAACTAATGCACAATGAATGCATACACAAATTCAATGAACGATTGTACAAAAGCACAATTTAAACGCTTATTGTCTTTTTATATCTATATAGGCTTACAAGCACCAGTCACATATATCTGTTCATAGATTTCTTTTTCCCACATATGCGTTCATAACCTAAATCGAATGGTTATGCGAGAACGCATATATGGGTTCATAGCGCTTAAAGGGTTAACAGTATTATAAGTTGCGAATGTTTAAAGTTTGTCGAAAACGTAATTAGAACATCGAAACTATGTACATCATTATTTTTAATTGTTCGTAGGTTATAGCGATATTAATCAATTTTTATAAGAATTTTACCGTGCGAACAATTGCGGCGAAACTACAAAATGAATCGACAAAACATAGTTATTAAATTTTTGTATTACTATGTAGAATTAAATGATCCACGAAGGAAGACCGTTATGAGATGTCTGATGTTACCGTTCAAGAAGACCATGGTGACGAAAACAATAGAAATATTCGTTTTCTTTTATTATAATATATATATATATATATATATATATATAGTTAATAGAAATAACAATTGAGAATTCGAAGTACAATTTTTATAAGAAATTCACCAGTAAAATTGCAAAACGATACTCTAGAAAATTGAGATCTGAAATAATTACATCATTCGCAATTAATCAATGGCTTATAAAACGTTAAGAGCTAGTTATGTTACAACTACGAAATTTCTTGGTCAATTTGCTTGCTCTACTTGGTCAATCATTATTAATTCATATTCCAGAGATAAATAATAATAATTTTAATTATGTTTTCGATGACTCCTTCTCAAAGGTCCATATATTCAAGCAAGGTTCTGAAGTCCAAATTGATGAATAAAATATTTTGCTATTAACAACTAGCAATATTTAGATCATAGACCATTAGACAAATCCCGTTGCATCAACTTTTCTCCAAGCTCCAAGAGATCTGTGATATACGGTAGACTTGCGATTTCGGCGAGCTACGCTGACCATTAACGAAACTGTTATTCTGTCATCGTTGAGTAAAGAAGGTAAATAATCGCTTAGTAGAATCAATAGAAAGCTCCGATCGCGGATAGCAGCAGGAACTCTCAATCTAATTGACGTCGTGCAAACGTTTAATGTCGTGAAACGGTTTCGCAGTAGCAAGGCGACGCGATTACTAGTTACGAAATTAGCTCCACGAAGCTCCAAAATATTTATAACTGTGATAGCATCGACAAGTGGATAGATGTAAATATTCGACTCTGGAGAGCTCGATCACTAAACAGCCTCACCGTCAAAAATACCACATCTTTCACACGGTAGACCTGGGCATCGAGAGATTTGGTCAAGGTTATTCTCAGTTAAGTAGTTCTCCCAATAGAGATCAGCGTTCAATCGCGTTTTTCGATGAACAGAAACCATCAAGTGGTTGCGCTGGCAGATTCTCGATGCTCTGAACTCGGTTGTTCCAAAGAAACAGGGTCAAAGGCCAGAAAATGATTTGTGGCCCTCGAGTGTTTCTCCTTGTTTGACGAAGCCCTCCGGTTCGCACGATCGGTGAAAAGAAGCAAAAAACTTATGTCATTGGCCGCAAAAACGCATGGGCGAAGAACAGAAAAGACATCCGTTTGAGTCATCTGCTTCTCAGCTTGCCGTTGATCGCGCGAACATCGGGTTTTTTTTAAACATGAAGTGACGTAAAACAGCTCATCCTTTTTCTAGCAATGTGATAGTCGAGCCTTTGTAGCCGAGCCTATGCTGTGCCTCTTTTCTGACTAACCGACTCGGTTGAACTAGTTACTTTGCGGGTAATTAATTAAACGGTTACGTTGAACAGACAGAATTAATGACACAGACGGTTACTCGTAGCTGATAAATGCGTTTCAAGAAAATCATCGTTTCATTGCTTCAGAATGTGGACGACACGGAAGAATAACAAGTAATGTTTTGAACGAGAAAATTGTTTAAGAAATGTAATATATATATATATATATTATATCAGTGCCGCCTAATTTATATAATTACCCTTTAACGCTTTAACTGCCCAACCAACAACCTTAAAAGTCCCACAAATTCAAAGTAATTTATTGAACGAAGCAACAATTGAAAATTTAAAATGTATGACACAAAGTTATCCTTCAACCTTCTTCCACTCTCCAGATCTTGGCTAAATTTAGTGCAACGAATATATTAATGTACAAATTTATTTTTAAACATAGACAAACAATTTTGTCACCCATATATGGGTGACATGACAGTTAAAGTGTTAAGCATGCGCCGCATTTCGAAGCAAAGCATTTCAGGGGACTCCGGGAAGCTTCCTTTTATCAACCCCATTTTGTCCCTTTTCGCGATTTTGAACACCCCGAAATTTCAAAGTCGCGCCACGGCCGCAATTCTATTTCGATCTAGCTGAAATTCGGTGTACACGCTTCCGACGCGTCCAGTTACTTGTAGCCAGAGTTAGAAAAGCATCGAGGAAACTAAATTTTTTTACCGATATATTTGCCTCTCGGAAAGTAGCATTTCGGCAGTTGTCAGATTGGCCCGACCAGAATATCTTCTGTAATTCCATTCCGATCGACCTCAAAATTGCCACACACTCTGCCCACGCGTCTAGAAACGTGTAGCCAAAATTACAAAAGAATCGGTGATCTAAAAAATTTTTTCCGCTTTTTTCAAAGGGAATATTGGCCAATCTTTGATGATGCGCTCCGACCAGAGTATCAGCGCTATCGATATGGTTCAACCGCTAAAATCTTCCCCAAACCTTTCGCTTTAAGCATGCGCCTCCAGTCGAGGCTACCATTTGAGGGGACTCCAAGAAGTTTCCTTATATCAACCCCATTTTGCCCATTTTCGCGATTTTCAACACGCCAAAAATTTCATAGTCGCGCCACGGCCGCAATTCTATTCCGATCTAGCTAAAATTTGGTATACACGCTTCCGACACGTCCAGTTACTTGTAGCCAATAAAATGTTACTTGTAAAATTGTAGTCTTTAAGAAAATGAAAATCGTCCGTAAAGAAGAAATCAAAATTAGAAAAACAATTGTTAATATTAGCAAATAACATGACCTTATCACCTTTTAATACTTTTCAGAAACAGTCAATTGGTAATGTAAATGGAAGTTTCAAGTAAATCTTGTAGCGAGGCAATACTGCAGTCAGACTCGCGGAGAAGAGTCACAGTCCGAAACAAAGTAACAGGATTTCAACACGTGGTAAGTTGTTTTGTCTTTTAATTAATTGTTTCGCCAAAGCAGCCAGTTAACGAATTAATTAAAATGATTAATGGTCGTGCGAGTGTCGAAGCTAGCGCTTCCAAATGATGCGAGGTTCTCCTGAAGCTGGTAGACAATTAATTAATGAAAGTAATCCGACGGAACAGAATTAATCAAATTAATTGATCGGAGACGGTTAGTCTTTCTTCGAGCGTTGCTTTGGAACTAGCGACAAGGTCGCTTGCGAAGATTCCTGGAACTTGCAGTCGTAAACAGGATATTCGTTGCGAGAAGAACCGATTGCCATACTAACTTCGACGAAAACCCATCAGCGTTTATCTAAACGGGATCCAAAGTTCGGATCGATCGAGGAAACTTGTTCCACTGTGCCAAATATAGAGTTAATCTCCCTGTTTATTTGGGTTCCGAAGACATCCGGTTTTTGGTGTGTTTGACTATTGCCAGACTGTTGAGACTTCTTTCGAGAAGGAAGCTTGGAGCCGAAGTAAACAGGAATGATTATAGCTGACTCGATTTTATTTTGACGGTAACAAGATTAAACACTCTGAGACACTACTGAAAACTGTTACGTACAATTCTCGCGCTACTATTAATACCCTATCTTCAATTTTAATCTAGATTTATATTTTTCCATATAGCAAAATTTTATTTCAACGTCTATCGACACGATCATCTTGCATTCTTCTTGTGCGAATTTCGATAAAATTTGGTGATTAATTAACGTACTATTCGTAGATGGTAAAAAGACTACAAAATGGAGATGGCAATTATAAATACGAAGAACGTGAGTCACCAATACATTCAATTTCTACCGTAATATAGTCGAGAAACTTGAAATTCGTTGGACGATTACGTTGACTGTAATGGAGCTTACTTTTATCGATAAATCTTCTTAGATAAAAATTGCGTTCTTTTAACGTCATTGATCAACAGTAACACATTTTATATGCAAGAAGCTAATAGGTTACGCTACTGCAGCTGAATAGTTGTTTTATAATTACAGTTTCTGCTGTTGAAGAATCAACTAAAAACATCCTAAGCTATGAGCAGTAAACTTATAATAGATTATGTTATTGCAGCTGGGGAGTTGCTTTATGATTAAAGTTTCTGCTGTTGAAGGATCGATTAAGAACATCCTAAGCTATGAACAATAGATCTACACTAAATCACGTCGTTATTACTGCTTAGTAGTTGCTTTATGATTAAAGGTTGATGGATCAACTGGAAACATACTACGCCATGACTAACAGACTTCCAAAAATTATAGATTGATCGCAAAGAGACGATTTATTTAGCGACTAAATGGAAATTGTAAAGGGTGTCCCAAAATTAACGCAAGATTTGAATTTGCCGCCATTTTTGCAGTAAAATTTTGGCAATTTTTGGAGTTTAGGGTTAGTAAAAATGGAGCGTTATACGATACAACAACGTGTTTTCATTATTGAACAATATTTAAAAAATAATGAAAGTTTGGCGGCCGCAGTTCGAAAATTTTATACAAAATATGGTCAAAACAGTGTTTTAACCTCGTCAACTGTGAAAAGATTAATTGAAAAATTCAGGCAGACTGGATCAGTTGGAGACGCTAAACACACCGGTCGTCCAAAAACAAGCCGTTCAAATATTAATATCGAAGCAGTGCGTGAGGCTGTTGATGAAAACCCAGGAACATCAATTCGGCGTCGTGGACAAGAATTGCAAATTTCAAGAAGCTCTCTACAGCGTATACTCGCAAAAGATCTGTGTCTCCATGCTTACAAAATTCAATTAACACAACAACTGAAGCCTTATGACCACGAACAGTAAAGAGAGTTCGTGGAATGGATTATTGAACACAACAAGTGGATGCTGATTTTTCGAGCAAAATCATCCTAAGCGATGAAGCACATTTTCACCTTGATGGCTTTGTTAATCGCCAAAATTTCCGTGTTTGCTGTTCGAAGAACCCACATGTAATTGTCGAACAACAAATGCACCCACAACGTGTCACTGTTTGGTGCGGATTTTGGGCTGGAGGCATCATTGGACCATACTTTTTTGAAAATGAGGCTGGTCAAGCAGTAACTGTTACTGGTGCTCGATATCGCGACATGATAACAGTTCTTTCTGTCGAAATTGGATGCTATTGATGTGGACAATATGTGGTTTCAACAAAACGGTGCCACATGCCATACAGCCAGTGAAACAATTCAATTACCGCATGAGACATTTCCTGGTCGTGTACTTTCTCGTTTCGGTGATCAGAATTGGCCTCCTAGATCGTGTGATTTAACACCATTAAATTTCTTCTTATGGGGTTATTTGAAGTCAAAGGTCTATGTCAACAAGCTCACAACCACCCGTGCACTACAAGAGGAAATTAAACGCTGCATCAACGAAATTCAGCCACAATTATGCAGAAAGGTCATGAAAAATTTCGACAAAAGAGTGCGTATCTGCCAGCAAAGCCGTGGAGGCCATTTGCCCGATGTGTTATTCCATAAATAACCCTATCCTATGTACTTTATGATTCAATGAAAAAATAACAATACAAAGACTAAAAACTATGTTTTCTATTTAATTAAAACCTTGCGTTAATTTTGGGATACCTTTTATATCGTAAATCTAGGAAAATAATTTTCGCGATTTATAGCAGTTCAGAATCGATTCCAAGACGACTTTTGGGACTTGGATAAAAAATTCTTTTATCTTGTTTTTGTGTTTTGTTTTCATACATGTAGGACCAGAACGCCCGAGACACGCATGAACATTACGAAAAGTAGTCTTCCAAATGCGTATGTTGGATGACCAACCCCATCATCAAAGCCTGTCTCGCAGTTTTGCTTAGGAGTTACGAATCCGCGTTACTCACCCTCCACGTGATTTCACCAGGGTAAGCGTCCGTATCCCTTCTTTTTGTTACTCTTAAATATATTTTGCGATAGTTTGCGATGTTTTCTTAATCTTATTTGCGATTTCCGTGTTAGTCTCTTTGCGATTTCGTGATTGTCTTCTTCACGATTTCTGAACAGTCTCTTTCGCGATTTCTGGATAATCTGACGAGTCTTGTTGCGTTCTGTCGGTCGTCACCTCGGTTTTGTCGCGATTGGTTGAGGGTAGTTTGAGGCGGAGGAAATGATGGAAGGAGTGTGCTTGAAGGCGTGTGCCTGAAGGAGTATACCTGAAGGAGTGGGAAACTGTGAATGGAAAATTATCGTGATTTATTGCAGGGTTGTTTTAGTTTCGTGTCTTCAAGTGCGTCGCACGTGGAGTCCGTTCGTCGGGGTAAAACTCTCCGCGTGCGGCGCGTGTCGTATTTCGTATTTCCTGCCAGCTTTTCATTTATGTGTTACAAATTTCCGAAGACAGGGTTAGACACGTACAACCTTCGGTATTGCGGTCGCAACATATATATCTAATAAAATAAGTAGTTATATCTAGAGTAGTAAAAATGTGAAATAGAGAGATCGGTGATGGAAAGATTCAAGAGAATGCGATGTTAAACAACAGAATCGGGAAAGACGAATGCTAGAAACCCTTCGTCAAGGAAAATTGTAACTCGGTGGAGTATTGCCCTTGGCCAATTCTACATATCTAGGTTTTCGGAGTACGTAACGCCCACAATCTGGTGCGTTCATTTAGGTTAAACCTGTTAAAAGGATACACAGAAAAGATCACGAAACCCCTTACATTCTAGAAACCGATTCATAAATTACGGGCCCTTGACACTATAAGCGGATCTTTTTTGCATGGTGAAATCCTCATGGATATCCATCTCCCTGCTGGAGGAGGGCAGGCATTATGTCGAGCTCTTACAGGCTAAAACTCTACGGCCTTCTCTAGCTAATCTACGAGGACACTAGGTCGTCCACCAGGAACTCTATTCTATGTTCTCGCAGTAGTGCCATTGAGAGTGATACGGGTATCCGCGGCCCATTTTTAATAATATTTCACCTTTTTTTTAACTAATATACAACATGAAATAATATCAGAGACTTTATTCACTATGTCTCGAGGTTGATGCTCGCATTTTGCAATCTCCGGTGTAACTGAAAAGCGTAGATTTACTACATGTGCTATCATTTTTTGTGTTGGAACCCTGTCGAAGTATATGTAGTGGACGATATTTCGTAAATTGTATACACAGACATGCTCTGAGTTATCGGTAAATGAAAATATGTATCTTAACACTTTATCGACCGGCGATTATTTCAGAATTTTTGTAAGGCCCATGATCCATGACTGAAAACTTTTTAATGGGTCTTTCAACGCTCACAGCAATTTTTATTGCGGATCAACAATGCATTCCCAATAATATTGTCTAATAATGTTGTTACAAATTGGAATGTAAAAATAGAATTTTGAGCTTCATTTTAATACAGCGCTAATATTGAAAAGCCTATTAATAGGCTTCTGGTCGATAAAGTGTTAATCAGCTTTTAACACAAAATATGGGGAAATATAAGGTGTGCTATCTTTTTATCTCGGTGTAGCTCCGTTGACTAACGAGTTTGCCGATCACTGATCTAGGTGGTCCTGATCCCACATTTGGTCATCCTATAACAACATTTGCCCTCGACTGTCCGTCACAGCGCCTTCAACACGTATCGTCATTACCTGCGTTACTTTTTTTGTTTCTCCTGGGTTGGTTCCCTTGCATCGCGTCGTTGCTTTTTTCGCTTGCGTGCGACCATCGTTGGCCAGCGTACAGCTTCAAATCTTCCCTCTCCATCATGGAATTCCCCTTTCGCGACTCCCTGCACGATGCACATAATATCAGTTGCGTGAAGGGATACGTGACGTCACATAATTCCCATTACGAGGAGGATCCAGCAACATTTAGGCCGCGACTATACGGGCGTCTTTTTACGGCATCGTGTACGCCGCGTACAAAACGCTCGGCAAATTGCTCGCGTTTCACAGCTGATAAATAGGCAGCGGTTTCTTCGCCAAGATTGATAAGCATGGTCTGGTGCGCTCGCGAAATGTCATTTGTCACATGCCGAAAAAACGCGGCGTATTGCACGCCTGTAGAGGGCAGCGATTTGCGCAGCGTTTTATACGTAGTGTTTTATACGTAGCGTTTTGTACGCAACGTATAAAGTGCCGTAAAAACGGCCGCGTGGTCGCGGCTTTAGTGGTTTAAAAGGAGAAGCATTTTGAGGAAAATTAAGCCCGTTTGGCTACAGTGCGTGTTTGCGACCACCATCGCAACGCTCGCTCGGTTCGTTTTCGTCTGTCATCGTCGTCAACGCCATCGCGTGGTAGTCGCTGTTCCATCTCGGACGAGCTCCCATATGTGAAACCTGGGAAAAAGAGGACGCCACCGCGGGACTCGAACCCGGACCTTGCGATTTTTAGCTGATCAGCTCCCTCGCACATTCGCCTCATCACTTTTCTTAATTTGTGCACGCATTTCGAACCCTACAACTTTTCCCCAATTTCCTATTTACGACTCTTCCTCCCTTCATTTTTTCATACGTCTTGGATACCGAAGGAAGCGAATCGGACACTGTTTTATATTTAAAGTAGTTAATTGCACGATCGATTCCCTACACAGTTCGCAAGAACAATTTAGGGATGACTGCAGCAAGACGCGTAGACGGATTTCTAAGTTTTTCGGTCGAAGGTTTCATTCTCTTTGGAATTTCGATACTTAATGAATCTCGTTTTGGGTTTGTACCCCAATATTATACAGGGTGTCCCAGGTTTTAATGTTCAAATTTTGTTAGTATATTCTATGGCACAAAGTAAGAAAAAAGTGTTATGTAAACATAGGTCATATAGAGCTTTATTAAGAAGTTATAACAAAAATACAGAATAGGAATAGTAATCAACTTGCTGTTACTGCGAGCATATATATATAATATAACCTTATAATATATATATATATATTCGTCGGTGATATGTCTGCAAAACGCATAGCTACCTGTCGCGTCTTAAAACCCGCGTACAGCGAGATCACCGCGGCCAGCTGAGGTAAATTTCTCTTTCTCCGCCCTCCATCTTCTTCATTCCCACTCCGACTTTTTCGTACTTCCACCGTTTTTCCGACATACCTTACAACCAATCATATTAAATATTCGAAAAGACCACTCTTACAACTCCAAATAACGAACTTTCCTTATAGATTGCACGACCACGACGAATCAGAACAAATCCGATATTCGATAGTATTATAAATTCGAACGATTTCGAGATACGATACGTGACGACATAGCCGAGTCTGTCTTAGCGATCACAATTGTTGAATAAACGAGTTTGTTTCTCTGGAGTTTGACCCTTATAACCATTCTCTGTAAATTCCGATCGAATCCAAGTCCCTAAACGAAGGTGACCGATTTGCCGTCACACTACCGATGGACAATACTTCGAATAAACAATTTTCTATAATTTTCATACAATAAACCTATATTTTATAGTTATATTTATAGTTACATCACTTTTCCATAAAACTTTCATTTCTACAGCCGATGCGAAGCTAGATTTTGCGCTCCGTAAGCGTAGCGTTAACGAGCAGTCCCAGCAACGAGACAGGGCAACGGAACAAAAGAACCAAAGGATCGAGTCGAAACGGAAAATTCTGAGTCACGTAACGCTGCAGTAATGGTGGGAGGATGACAGACTGTTTCCGCGTCGACACGTTTTTAGAACCGCCATTCTGCACCAACACGCTCGGTCTGTTCGCGGATCGGAATCCTCTGTTTGCGCGGCACAAATATCGGGCCGATGCTCGCGCTGCATCAACATGCACCAGTGCATCGTCGATGCAGTTGGTATACACCGCTTAGACGGGAACATCGACGCACCGACACGCTCCGCAAGAAATAATTGCGCCGGGAATCCTGTGTACGCGGCTACGTACAAGCTTTTGACTCGCGAATCAGAACCGGTCGCGTTCGCCTCTTTTTTTCGCCATTCTGATCGAACCACGAGAACCATTTAATTCCACGGTCTAAGAATCTGGAGCAGGTGGACTAATTTAGGCTCCCAGACCGTGGCAACCACAAGAACGAACGACTTCGGGAACCGATAACGTTCCGCTCCGATAACGTGTCGATCATAATCGTTGGCAATTGCCATGCGAGACGAGCGAAACTGGTAACCGCATGGGATTTTCGACGGTGGGATCGCGGTGGCTCGATGTGGGTCGTGCGATATCTCTAGAACTGATTTTGGCAACGAAGTTGGACAATAACATTGTCGTTAATAATACAATAACGATATATCGTCGGTCGCAACACTTGCGAAAAGTACCAACGATGATATATCGTTCCGATGGCGCCTTGCGATTCGCATTCCGAGCAAACTCTTCTTAAAGGAAATTTATGAAACGTCATGAATGGTGTGGGTTACGTTATGAACTTCATTGCAAAGGAATTAAAAAAATTGTTTTCGGTCTTAAGGGGGGAACACATTTTATAAGATGAAAATTCGATTTTTTTTTTGTTTGAAATTGATTCCAGTATGTGTCTAGAATATGTATATAAAGTTACGGAGCAAAATTTTATGTATTTTTGGAAGATACAGCTAGCCGAACAGGTAAGCGTTAGGTGCAAGTGGCGCAAAGCTGAAGCGGAAGGTGAATTAGATAATTTTAATCATCCTAGTCCACTTCACCCAGATGTCCGTAAATATTTAAAACCGATATATGCAGACCTTTCAAAGGAGGATTTATTAACCAGGTGTCTAGGTGGACACACACAGAATTGCAATGAAAGTTTCAATTCAATGTTTTGGCGCCTAAATCCAAAGCATCTAAATTCCGGAGCAAAAATTATCGAAACCTCCGCCTTTATTGCGGCTGGCATTTTTAACGAGGGCTACTCAGCTATATTAAAAATAATGAATGTATTAAATATTAATATCGGGCAACAATGCAAATTCTTTGCCGATACGTATGACACGCAGCGCATAACGAGACAGGAACGCCGCAGACAAAGCAGCACAAAAGAGGCACGAATCTCTCGTAGGATTCACCAAATGGAGCAAAATGAATTTTTTGAAGCCACAGAAGGCTTACTATATGGCCCTGCTATAGCGGATTAGTTTTCTCTAGAAGTAAGTGTTCAATACGTACTACTCTAACAGTCGAAAAACTTTAAACGCGTTTTTCTCAATACCATATTTTTGAATCTTGTGTACACGATACAGAACGATCTATTGGACCAATTGAGCTCCTAAGGCGATTTTTCGTTAGGCAATGATAAAATGTTGTCGATAAACTAAAAAAATTCCTAAATAGTTGCATTTTTTCCTTTCAATTTACATTTTAACACTTTAACTGTCCAACCAACAGCCTAAAAAATTCCACAAAATCAAAGTAATTTATTTAATGAAGCTACAATTGAAAACTTAAAATGTCTGACACATAGTTATTCTTCAACCTTCTTGTAGTCTCCAGGTATGAATTAAATTAAGTGCAATGAATATATTAGCGAACAAATTAATTTTTAAACATGGACAAATAATTCTGTCACCCATATATGGGTGAAATGGCAGTCAGAGTGATAAAGTCGAAATTTTTAGCGAAAAATCACAACTTTTTCAATAAAGCTCAAAATTTCTGCATTTTTGTACTTTTTGTTGGAATTTTTTTAGTTCATCGACGAGATAATTTTATAAGGATTAAAAAAAACTTTTATTTTCCTGTTTCAGATAAAAATTAGAGGCTCTAGGATGTACACAAACTGACGATGCGCGTGGCGCGGAGCTGTGAAGATTTATAAATATTGCGAAAAAAATACATTAATCATTCGAATAGAAAATTTGTTGTATTGTTTAAATATAGAACATAATATCATGAAAGTTTGTAAATGATTCGCTTTGTAGTTATTGAGAACGAAATTCCTAAAAATCACTATTTTTTAGGCGCTCTAAAGTGTATTCTCCCCTTAAGTCGTTGGAAAATAAAGTTCGCTCTATGAAATTTCTGGGGCAAGTGTCGTGGGGTCCCAAACCTTAATAAATTCGTTAAATCGGCGCGGTATTTTTCGCATAGGCACGATACTTTTGCTCGACACTAAAACGGTTAAAAATTTTCGTTGTTTGAAAGCTGATTGTGGATTTTGTGTATTTGTGAAAACAGCAAGTAGGTAAAACGAAATGAAAAAGACATTGGAAGAATTTGAGGGTATCATTACATTATTTACAGTTTGTTAAAATCATTAAATTCACTTTTTCAGTTGGTGCAGTTCGATGCAGACAACTTTTACTGCGCACAAAGATTTGTAGTTTAGTTAGAGTAGAAAAAATACAGGGTGAAGTAAATTGTGATGTAATATTTTGACATGATTTTATCAAGCTATCGATAGCGGTAATTACGAAATAAAATATCGTAACAAGGTACACTTAATAGATACGGTATAGATGTAAATAAGTAAACTTGATAGATAAGGAAACAAATAAAAATAAAACTATTTCTATTTCTATTTTTATTGAATCGTTTAGCCGATATGGACATTTCTTTTGCAATATTTGTAATATCATACAAATATTTGCATAGAAATCCGCATTTTATGGAGAACAAACAATAATTGAAATTTTTTTAGTAGTTACCGAGTGATTTAATATATATTCTCTTACGCTTGAAGTCTCATACTTTGCTAGACCTCGACGTGTCCGAACACCCCTACTTACAAACAGAATTACGATATTTTTTAGTTTATACACTAAATATCGTTAGAACAGGTGATCATCCAAGCGTATTCGACAAGCGTAAATCAGAAATGGCATTTAACGATTAAACGAGTTTAAAATTTCTAACTTTCATCCACTTGTAAAAACGAATATTATATAAATTCAAAAGATTTTTGTTCTCGAATACGATATTCATCGTCGGTAGAACATTAAATTACATAGACCTTAGTATGTCGAAGGCTTCAATTAACTATGAATACGATGTTGCGTTTAATAGTTCCTGCGTGCAACGACTTTTTACATAACATTCAATATTTTTAATAAAATTGAATAGGATTCTACACAAATTTCTCCAATTAAAGTACACGAGTGCCAATTAAGGAAGTCATAGCAATTCGATAAGTGAAATCTTTAGGATATAAAATTTGGTTGCGTTTGATTCGAAATCGCCGGCACGTAAATACCGAAAACAAAAAATAATATAAGCCCATAATTATGAAAGTGGTCTAAGTCAAAATTTAAAAAAAAAATAAGTTTATCAGTTGTTTCACAGCACATTATTTTAAACTGTATTAATGCAATTTAATGTTTACGATATTGTAAAAAATGAACCATTAGATAGTGGTTGTAATTTCGACATTATACGGAATTCATTTAGTGTTAATTATGGAAGTGGTGTAAGTAAAAATTTTTTAAAAATTATATGAACAAAACCTTCAAGTGGCGCGTGGCCCTCTTTGGCGCGTTTTTTAACTACATTCCAGTTGTTCAGGAATATTTTAAGAATCTTAAAAACTTATAACGATGAAAGTCTAAAACGATAAAAATGTATTACTTTTTAAAAATACTTAATAAATGTTCACGAATTATTTCATTAATATTATTGTTTGATTGCTATAAATCATTTATAGGACATTCAATTAATTTTGAAAATGGTCCAAGTCGATTCAAACTATAAAAACAACATTTTCGTATGAAATTCACACAAAATTTCATATTCATAATAAGTTTCCATTAATCAAAACTAATAAAATTTTAAATTAAAATGGTGCATAATATAAAAATATTTTTTTAATTTATTCAAATGCAATTCATGAAACATCTCGAAACAAAAAATATATGAGTTAGACCACTTTCATAATTATGGGCACATATTTCCTATGGAACGAACGAATTCGAAGAAAAAGAAGATAACAAATTCGAACACAGCGTGGCGTTGAAAGTCGAAAGGGGAAAGTGGAAACCGGCCTACGGTTTCGGATGTCACTGGGAGACGTTTAGTTCTGTAGCCGAGAGGTCTCTAAAACAGATGTACCGCGGTAGGCAAAGACATAATTGAAAAAAAAGGAATACGTGGGAATAAAAAGGCGAAGGATGAGGCAACGCACGAAAGACGTGGACCAGGCGGTCATGGATGAAACGTGTTTTGGAATCTTGCACAGCGATCGTAGAGTCATGTTCAATTTGTTGTGCGTGCTCGGCCCGCTTGGATCGTACCAACTTCTACCAACGAAAGGATCGATCACGTTGGATCGATCCGCGAGTGAACAACGTTATATCATTCGGAAAAATTAGTTGCATCGCGTGAATCCCATTAGCATGCATTACCCTGGTTAAAATCGTAACCATTCAGAACGCGAGCCACGTAATGGCGAGATAGTAAATCGGTTAGGTGAATTCGAACTCGTTGAAAGACTTTCGTTACGCGTACCTCGGTTTCGTTCCCCTAAACGCAATTATCCATTCAATAATTAGATCAATTTTGTTTGCAATATGTAAACTAAAATCTTAATTCGTTTGTACAAGTTTAAGTTCTTCTAAATCTGTTGAGAAAATTAAATCTCGGAAATTACGTATGGAAATTATAAATTATATTACTCTAGACAATAGGTAATTAATTAATGTCCGATCAATTTTGCAATAAGCATACTATGAACTAAATGTTAATAAATTTGACTAGTATTAACGGCATTACCTATGGGTAGTTCATAGAAAAAGATTTAACGGCTATAGAATACTGCAGAGATTTTTGAACGGCTGATGTTCTCGCGAAATAGAGGGTTTAAATTTTTGGTTATACCGATAATGGACAATATTAAATATAATTATCGTATCATCTGCAATAATAGTATTTTTAATTCAGTTGGAAGCCTATTTGTCAAAACGAATAACTAGACTGCGGATTTTATGCACTTACGAGAAAGTTGAATGAAAGAAATTTGAAACAGTAGAAACATTAAAAGAATTTGAGACTAACAATGTATTGTGTGCCGCTTATAAAAATTGTTAAAGGAAAGGAGAACTTTCTATTTCAGTATCAAGCCTTTCAATTCTCTCTTTGTATAAAAATCTGCAGTCTAATAAATTCTAGAAATTTTTAATGTAAAGACTATCGATGCATAATTTTTCAATAAAATCTTATGAGGTAGGTATAAATTCTGTCTGCCCCACAAGCGCGTATTGGTGATATTTCTGTAAGTATTTGTATAGTAGTTAAAAAGTTAACATTAATAATGCACCAAATTTTTTCCACTATCGATCATCGGTGACAACGCTTTGATGTGTTGTCTACTAATTTTTGTCATGCGAAAAAAATTACTACTATGTTTGTCAAATATGACAATTAAAATTTTGACTTTTAGCATACATTTATTTCAATGCTTCTATATTATAAAAGACCAGAAAATTTCGATGGAATTGGTCTATCTCATGACTAGAACATCAATCGTAATGATGCGTTGTCCATCAAGTGATCGATTCTTTTGCAAAATCCGTTTGCCGAGAATTTTATGAACCCAACATCAGAGCATATTGGTGTTCGAAATGTTCTTTCGATTCGTATTTTATTTTTCCTAAAATGCGTTGATTTTTGCAAAGACATCGGCAACACCGTTTCCGTGGGACAGACTGTGTATGAAGGCACTTACGTTGACTTTGGCGAGATACAGCTCCAGCTCCTTGTAAGGATCCATCTCTGGTTTACTCTCACTCAAAACTTTACCACTATCATCACCACTTTCCACTATTTTCAATCGATCCACTGTTTTCAAGGTAGCTATGCTCGACGCGACACTTCCTTTCGAGCCATCGACCTGCAGCCCACCGGTGTCTCGCATGGTCTCCATGCTCTGCCGTCACCTTGACCTTACGCGCATTTTCTTGTGCACCTGTAACAGAAGTAACGCACGCCGTTCAGTTGTGAGTAACCAACCGACGAAGAAAGTAATGAAATGAGTATTCGAGAGGCGCCGATATCGATTGGTTAATTCGACGACCTATGACACCGCATTCCTTATCCTCTCGCTGTATAACGCGTCGGGCTCGTTACGAAGATTTTAAACATAATCTAAAACATATAAATGTTATCCTTCCTTTGACGAAATAAAATTTCATTCTTTTGTTTGCCATTCTCTTGACAATACACACCCAAAGAAATAAATTTATTTAATAATTCCTCATACATGCACTTTTATAATATTAACACTTTTCAACCGATCTTTCAACGCTGACAGGATGTTTTATTGAGAATCCTCACGGCATCTTCAGTAACGTTATCTAATCATTTCGTTACAAACTACAATGTAAAAGTAGCTTTTTAAGCTTCATTCTATTAACCCTCTATGGGCCAAATTTTTGTTTTTAATCCAAAAAGAATTGGGGGAACGAAAAAACAGAAATTATAAACCTATATATGCAAATGAAAAAAAAATTTTCCGTTTAAACAATTTTATTGCATTAAGCACAAGTTTTATCCTAAATGTACCGAAATCTGCCATAATAGCCCACTGTAACCTCAAAGTTACAAAATTGTATTATAAAAAAACAGTAACAAAGTGAAGATTGAAATGCAAACAAATAGGTTGTTATTGATATACGAACCCAGAGCTATTATGTGCACTATTTTTAGTTTGGTAATCACTGACAAAAGCACAAATAATATCAATTGGATCAAATGGTTTCGCTTATTTTTACTGCAGACAGTTTGCACAGCATTTATTTTGTTATTTCAGGTTGATGAGCCTAGCAACGGTCATAAATATTAATATTGACTGTCTTGGCAACGTTATAGAATTAAGATCGCCATCTCATGAAAAAAGCTGTAATTATTTGGTAAAATGTCGATAAATTAAAATATGACCTGAAAGTTATACGGGCCCATAGAGGGTTAAGTGCAATTATTGAAAGTCCTATTAATAGGCTTCCGGTCGGTAAAGTGTTAACAATAATAGATTGGACATTAACGCTAGAACTACCGAGCAGGTCAGAATGACGTGGTAATAATCTTTTCTTTCACTGTTATTGAAGTTATAAGAGTGTTTCCACGAAAACTTTTTCAATAAACTTTCTCGTTAAAGTTTCCACTCCAAGTAATTTTAATTCCAAAATCGGGTCGTCTTTTTTATCTAGAATAGTTTATTATTACTACTAGTTTATATTACATTATTATATTATAGTTTATTACTAATAGTTTATTATTACTACTTGCACGAGTAACATTAAAATTTTTACCGACTTCTTAATTGCGAACGCAATGATGTAAATGTTATTTTTAATAATAGTATGGCAAATTTTAGTGTCGCCTCAGAGGCGCCATTGAAGTGCTAAGGATTAACATAGAAATTGCACGAAATTTGAATAATTACGGCCTTGTTATTAATATAATGCCCTGCATATTAGGCTAGTTTAGTGCTCTGTACTTCTAGTGTTAAAAACCGCCATGTTGTCGAGTTCCGTAAACCTGGTAAACGTTTGAGTGCCAAGCGGCGCGATCGCGCTCCTCCTATTTTATGTTCAAAAGTGCCAGCGCTCTGGGCTGTGAAGCCGATGATCACAACACGCTCGGTTTTTGTTGATGCGTGACATTACTATTACCATTCAGGTTTAGGTAAATTAAGACAAAGTTGGAGTAATATTACAGTTTCTAGACGTACAAAACAAGTAAAAAAAAAGAAAACAGTAAACACCGCACAATTGCGCTCCTTGGCATTTTTCGACATGGAATATGACAAGCGCTATCGCGTCGCTTGGCAATTATCGATTGGGAAATAATAAAGATCCGTGGCACAAATGGTTAAAGAAAATACAGCAATACGAAAAATGTAAGTACTGTTTTTGCATCTGTGACATTGCCGAAGATAAAGGCATTCTAATCACAGTGGCTGTAAAGAAAATGGCGAGAAAAGGGGTTATCGATGTATTTAACTCACTTTTATTACGCACTTTTATTAGAATGATCTACTTCTAGTTTACTACATGCCTCGATCAGCGTTGTCTTCTTGTGCTTCGTGAGATGGAAAACAATTTCACGCACAACCAATTTATTGCATAATTAAATGTTTAATTTGATTTTATTATGTAGTTTCAAGGGAAAGTAATAATGTACGTCCTCAGCAGTCTGTTCAAAATGTTCATCACGAGAAAGGGGTAATGAAGTGGAAATTGAAAGATTAAACTACACGGTCCTTGGCAGTCGACTATCTTGCATTCTCTAGATTTTAACCAAATTTGGTAGAATGAATATATTATTGGATAAAGTCAATTGTAAGTATGGGTAAACAATTCTGACATCCGTATATGTGTCATATGACAGTCAACATGTTAAATAATTTTAAAGACATCAAAATGATGGCTCAAACCCACCCTATTTTTATTTGGGTTAGAATATACAGTGGCAGACACTTTTCAAATATAAATAACTTTTCAAACATTCATCCAAACGACTCGACGTGTCTGCAGTTATTAGAAGCGTTGATTTACTAAATGATACACAAAAACAATTTAGAAATCATTCTAATTGGTAGAAATTATATACAATTAAAAAATGTCCTTTTTATATCTTTTTTTGTTTTAAAGCGATTGGCCCAGAAAAAAAACGACGCGTATCGAAAGATGTAAGAATTTGTGGAATTTAAGCAAAAAATTTCCAAAAATCTTTAAAAAATTGCGATTTTCACCATTCTCCATGGCACCTGACTCGTGTGTACGCCGATCGATTTTAATGAAAATGTGGCTTTAAAATTTTCAGTCTGTGGCTCAAAGAAAACTTATTTAAAAAGTACCTTTTTTTATTAGTCATGTAATTCACAGCAATTGCAACTTTTTCAAAAATCTTTCCGCATATCATTTAGTAAATCAATGTATCTAATTGCTGAAGAAAAGTCAAGACGTTTGGTCCAATTTTAAAAAAATTATACAAAGTTTGGCCTTTTGGAAACTAATACTTAGTGTAATTAACACGTTGACTGCCAAGCGAATTTTGCGTGTTTCACACAAGCATTCTCTATTTAATTTGTACAAACGATTAGAGTTATCAATAACTGTTATTAGTTATTTGATAATCAAGTGTATAGGTCATACTTATCACTAAACCTACCACAGTAGGTCAAGCGACCCTTTCCAGATTCTTTATTTTGCAATTACTGAAAGTATAAAATTGCCTTTGCCTTTTACATTAATCAAAATATTGTCCATCGTTAGCGATGACTTTTTCCCATCTTTCGGGTAGCAAGCGAATTCCGCGTCGAAAGAATGATTCATCTTTGGAGGTTATCTAGGCGGAGATCCATTTTTCGAGATCTTCGTACGAATTAAATCGTTCTTCAGCAAGTGCGTGTGCCATCGACCGAAACAAGTGGTAGTCAGATGGGGCACAGTCTGGTGAATAAGCCGCATGTGGTAGCACTTCCCAGCGAAGTGCTTCTATCGTTTCCTTGACAATTTTCGAGACGTGAGGCCGAGCAGCAAGCAAAATTTCGCAGATGGTTTTTCGCCTTTCAATGTCTCTTGGCTTGAGTTCATATGGGACCCACTTTCCTTCCTTGTAGACCTTCCCTAAGGCTTTTAAACGGCCGGAAATGACAGATTGAGCACAATTAACGCTTCTGCAATTTGTTTTTGCGTTTGACATGGATCTTCATCCACCAACGTCTGCAATTCTTCGTCTTCGAATACTAGTGGCCGTCCAGAACGCTCTTTGTCCTCCAAAGAAAAATCACCATTTTTAAAACGTCGAAACCACTCTCTACATGTTTTATCGGAAACAGCATTATTGCCATAAACGTCTACAATCATTCGATGAGCTTCAGCTGCCGTTTTCTTTCAATTGAAACAAAAGAATAACACTTCGCGCAAATGACGGTTATTCGGCTCAAATTCCGACATCTTCAATGTAGAAAAAAACGAAGTTATTGATGCAAGCGTAAATTGTTGTGTACTGAGTTTTGTTAACAGATGTTCAAACTGAAAAGTTAGCCTTACTTTAGAGGTTATAGTTACCCACAGTTCGAGCTACGGTTACTCGACGCTAGATGGACAGAACTTTCCGATTTACCTAATATTATATTTCGAAATGGGTAAAGTTGCTTGGTGCCCGTAAGTTTATAACAATAATTTTTAAACAGGTCGATAACGTCGGTCACCGGTGACACCGCCATGGCAGTCAACGTTGTTGATACAGTTATACAAATTTAACCCTTTGTGCTCGAAGCTGCTTCAACTAGAAAATCAAATACATTTCTTCGGACCTAGGAAACTTTCATTCTACGTAAATTATTGCACCTTATGTATGTGAGGTTTCTTTACCGTTACTCGTCCTTCTAACCGTTAAATTTTTACCAATTTTTTAGATACACAGATAGCGATGTTAAAATTGTTTTAAAGAATGGCATAGCAATTTTTTGTGGCGGCTCAGAGTCGTCACTCGAATGCTAAGGCTTAAAGGGCGTCCGAATACTTTCATCAGCCGAAGTATTTCAATTTCAGCAAAATCTGAGACGTCGTTCCAAAAGTTGGTCGCTTTGTCGTGGAACGTCCCGTTTGGAGAATCGCAGAATCAATCGCCTATCCTCTTTCAGCCGGTATTTGTTCTTTAAAAAGGCCTGTAATTAGTGTTATTATTGCGGCGATATAAATTAGCGTTTGATACGACGAAGACAGTAGAACAAAAGGATACCTGCGGGGATACCTACAGGGCAAAGGGATTATAATTAGCCCTAGTGTGACTCACTATCTGCGCTATGCCGCTCGTATAATCCCGGCTTGTCAAACACTTGAAAAGGGTAAAATGGCCACCTGCGCTGTTATGATTGCATTTGGCTAAATTTAACAGAAACGTACGCGTTAGTCACTGCAGCTAATTATATTTCGCAGATTAGTTCTCCCAGTGAAACGCGAGAAGGCCGATCTGAAATTACCACCGTACTTTGGACCCACTTTCCCATCTAAACTTGATCACGTCCCATAACGCTGGATCGATCGTTACACGCAATTGTGCTCGGTTTCTTAACTTCCTGAAGTAGACTTTTAATTTGAATTAACGATGTAGACGGAAGTCGAAACATTCAAATCCTGCAGATCATGCGCGCGTACAGGAAATACGAACGAACAAGTTACTTTTATGTAAGAATCAAGATTGCCTCTCAATTTACATGTAAATGAATCTGTACGAGTGTTAATTAAATTGTGCAGAACTTTTATCACCATCGAAAATGAATCGTAAATATTTTCTAAATGATTAACACTACAACTACCAGACAGGTTAAAGTAATTTGATTTCTTCGTTTGGAATTGATTTAACTTGTGGAAACGGTTTTAGTTTTACATGTCTTGGTAAATGAAATCTTGCCATTATTACAAAAGTATTCTAAACGCAGAAGGAATTCGCTTAACGTCGAATGACACCTAATGCCGAGCAGTAATTGATGCGGCTGAAAACATTCCCATACATCACACATATTATAAACCATTATGCCCCTTACTTTTTATGGGCAGCAGACATGCGAGTTGAATTACTATATCTTTTGATAAATATTTTATAAAATATCAAATCGACTAACCAAAGTATAATGCTAATTTAATTTAATCGTTATTGAAAATGTCGATTACTTTTCACTTCATTTTGATTGCTTAGGCACTTCAATAGTGCCTCTGAGACCACACAAAGACCAAAACAACTATTATATCGCTATGTTTGCATTTAAGAAATCAGTAAAAATTTAATTATCGCACGTAAGAGTAATAGTAATAAACTGTATGTGCAGAAAGGGAAACGAACCACGTGCAATGGAATTATTCTAGGCCAAAAAGTGTCTCCATTTGGCAAATTACTTGGAGTACAAAAGGGTTAACGCTGAACCTATAGAACTCTTAAAATAACTTACAGATATTCACTTATAAAAATGACAAGATAGAATCGTTTCAAATTTTCTTCGCTTCTTAACCCTTTGAGCGCTGAGTTGCTCGACGTTAAGCGTGCGCCATGGACTGCCCACTCCGTACGAAAAAGCCTACCGTGGGCTGCATACCTTTTACGAAAGAGCGCAAGTTGAGCAGACTGAATTTTCATTGCAAGGTATATTGATTGTAACTGAAATAAATTATGTGGTGACCTCAAAAGTCTTAATAACCATTTATTTCGGTTACGGTATTGCAATCGCAAATAACGAATGACTTAATGCCAAATCTACTCCTTTTTGACGGAAAATATTGTTTAAAAAATAATCTTCCTTTATTAAGTAAAAGTAAAAATGTGTTTCTAAGTTCAGTAACCACCGGTCTTATTTTTATGAACGGATCGTGCGAGCTCATATTATTGTTATTATTAAAATGCAACATTTTTAGCAATGATTCATATCTAACTATACTCATTAGTTTTGAAAACATGTCAGTTTTTATAACTTTATCGGTATATCAATATTCTCTTATAGATGTTTTTTTCATTCTGGACATTAGCATAGTAGTAGCAATAAATAAATATATTTCCGAAGGTGAAGTTCTGTCCAGGTATTTACGCGTGAATGAACTGCATGTATTTTAGTTTGCGCTAGATTTTTATGGAAATTATTTGTTTTTTCGCAGATACCAGTAATTAAGTCTTTCGAGAAAAATACCTTAACACTTCAACTGCCGAACCAACAACCTCAAAAATTCCACAAAATAAAAGTAATTTATTTCACGAAGCAGCAATTGAAAACTTAAAATGTAAGACAGTTATCTTTCGATCTTCTTCTATTCTTCAGATCTCAACTAACTTTAGGGAATCGAATATATTAATGTACAAATTGATTTTTAAACATGGCCAGACAATTCTAAACGTGGCAGTCAAAGTGTTAAACGCATCCAAAGGGGTGGATATTTTCGATAAGTGTACCCTTATCCCCGAATTTGATTCATCAAAATTATAAAATTTTGGTACAAAATTTTTCTTAGACCATGAAAAGTTTTCTGCCGTATCATTAGATGTCGAGGTAACATTTTCCTGTAGACTTTCACCCTCTTCAGAAGATGAACTGACTCCTCGGCTTCCGAAGCTACAAAAGTAGGTTTGATTATGTTTGTTCTAACATCCAACCTATTGCGTTGACATATACCGCTTGTATCACTGCTTATTCTTAATATCTTTGTCTTCTTATAGAGCTCCTCGGAATCCGAAGACGAATTCCACATCCTTTTTCTTTCAAATGTTTCAATTTCATGTTCATAGTCCATGTCACTACCACTTTTACTAAAGTATTCAAGTTCATTCTTAGACATTTTAGGGATAATTGAAAATGAAGTTTTAAAAGGCAAAGAACAAATTTCCAGAAAGTAGCAGCACTTAACCTCAAAAGTCCTTGGTAGCGATATGTTAACTAATGCACAATGAATGCATACACAAATTTAATTAACAATACTAATAAACGATTGTACAAAAGCACATTTAAACGCTTATTGTCTTTTTTCATCTATATAGGCTTACAAGCACCAGTCACATATATCTATTCATAGATTTCTTTTTCCCAGATTGAATGGTTTTGTGAGAACCCACATATGCGTTCATAGCCAAAATCGAATGGTTATGCGAAAACGCATATGAGTTCATAGTCAAAATCGAATGGTTATGCGAGAACGTATACATATATGGGTTCATAGCGCTTAAAGGGTTAATAGAATACAACTCTTCCATCATTTCA